>OMKK01033067.1:16300-28600 GCA_900302305.1 Polymixia japonica | reverse complement strand
TTTTATGTAGATGAATAACAAAAAAAAAAAAAAAAAAAAAAAAAAAAACATCCACAGAACTTTTAGAAAAGAAAGAAATGAAAGTATGCCTTTTCCAAAAAAATTAATTATGATTTTGAATGAATCATTTTTATAAAATTGCCGGGTCCAAAATTAACATTTTGTTTATCTCTGTGTAAGACGTCTGACATTTGGTTCCTACTTCTGACAAGGCTTATGAGCCAATAGTATAACGACGTTGGTATCACGTGGTATCTACAATATGTCGTCAGCGATCAGGAGTCTTAGTAGTTGCCAGTTAGCTATTAGCTAGCTTAGCTTAATTGTCCGAACAACAATAACTCATAAAATTACAACTCAGCATATTTAGACAAAATCAACACCTACTAATAGCCATAGTCTTTATAAGCTTAACTAATGTGTTGTCACTGCTTAGATTGTCAAAATTAGAAAAATAACATCTTAAATCGCCGAGGAGCTACAGTACATTAGCCAAACAATGTATAATGAAGATGCGGACCAGAGGGGATTTAGAAGTGCAACTATGAAGAACACCCAAAAAGTAATTTAAACAGAAAATAAATAATCAAATTGAATTGAAGTAGAATAAAATAATATAAACAGGAATACATTTCAGGTCTCCCTACCTTCTCTGTGGATGATAGAGGGGTGCTGGTAGGGCTTGGCTCTCTCCATGGCCAGTTTTCTCTGGACTCTGGGCAGAACTTTGCCGTACTGCTCCAGTATAGAGTTCCTGGTGTTGGACCGCTCCTTCAACTTTGGGTCCCTCTCATTCTAGGGAGGAACAAACTTGGTCATGAAGTGGATTTGGTGCAAAGTTTTCCATTTTTCAACATGCACGTCTACACAGAGGTTTGGGTTTTAACCATTTACTGCCCTGGGGATCCACCGTCTCCGTAAGCATTTAATATACCAGCTCTCAATATTGATAACTACAAACGGATAAAATTCTCCTTTCAAAAACAATGATCTGTAATACAGAACGAAATATATTTTCAATTGCATCTACTTTTCCTTGTTTGTAGATGTACTTAAAGTATGACTTTTAAACTAGGTCAAAAACAGTGGAAGACAGTGTTACTGTCTATAAGTCAATGAACTACTGAAGACCCCTCTGAATGCAAGAAAATATTTGCCCAATGTAAAATATCACATTCAGTTAAGTGTGTGTGTGTGTGTGTGTGTGTGTGTGTGTGTGTGTAAGACAGTGAGTGGGTGTATCAGTGTGTGACAATATAAAATGAATTGTACCTACATTTAAATAGTGGTGTGACTACTTAAAGTGAACTGTGCAGTGAGTGAGTTCAACATACCACCAGGTTCATTTTGAGGCTGTGGTTGAGCTGTAGGGCAGGTATGTAGTTGGCCTGCTGCAGGTAGTGAACCATCAACAGTTCTCTGTTCTGTAGACCTCCTGTTCCCTGAAGAAACTTCTCTAGACACTCCTAGAAACACAAACACGCACAGACATTTACTTTTTAGGCATTTAGTTGACTCTCTTATTCAGAGAGATTTTAAATTATTGACCTACAAGCAGCAAAATAAGTGATTATTTTATTAATCAGCATTATTATAAGTCACGGGTTTCCTTGCATCGTGTTTTCCATTAAAATTCAGTATTTTTTATTGTTTTTTTCTGATCACCTATAGAAAATGTTAACAACAATCTATTGATCTATTGATCTATGCATCCATCAAGTTGGCAGCATGGTAAGGAAAGCTATCCATCAGTCTCCCTTGATTTAGCAGCTCTGGTTTAGAAAGCCCATTTCTAACTACATCTAAACACACATCTGTCCAACCACACATTCATTCCTCTCCAACCTGCTCGGAGAAGCCCAGGGGCAGTTTGAGCATCTCTTTGATGAGGCCCAGCTCCTGGCAGCTTTCATACAGGAAGCCCAGAAGCTCGTCCATGTTGAGACGGCTGGAGTGCTGCCTCAGTAAGGACCAGGCGTCCACGAGACACCTGGTGGAAATTACATCTACGTTGACTACAACAATGTCGAGACATGACTTTTCAAATTGAAAAAGATCAAAGGCTGGCACGGGATCGCTGCCTCCTTGTTAGATCAATTACTGTGGTCCACATGCTAGTTACATGGTGACCAAACTTTTTTTTTTATGTACTTCATGGGTGCCTTATAAGGAGCCGCCTTCCCTCACTCTACCTGTTGTGTAGCAGGACAGAGAGGCAGAGTTTGGCCTGGGATGTGGAGGACAGCGTAGGCTTCATGACGTGGAAGTATCGCAGGGCCACTGTGTGCTGGCCCTGACACATCAGGGCCTGCAGGACGCGCTCGTGCTGCCAGGTAAAGTGACACTGAGAGGTGGCCGGGTGCAGGAGCAGCTCCACCGAACTCTGATCAGGGCAAAGGGGAATCAAAACGTGGTTGATTAGATTGATTGTTGGACTCATAGGGCAGGTAATACCCAAAACACATTTGAATTAAATATGAATATATTAAATGTAACCAATGCCCACCATTACCCTTTATACATGTTATATAAAACAAGCTTTTCTGCATTGCACTGGCTGTCTTTCATTGTGGGTGATGATACTGTGTGTGTGTGTGCGTGCGTGCGTGCGTACGTGCGTGCGTGCGTGCGTGCGTGCATGCGTGCGTACCTGGTGGTCATGGTGGTCCAACAGATAGAGGCCCTGTACCAGTTTAACCAGTCCAATAGGGATGGCAAAAGCTGTGGGAAAAGACTCCACCGATGCTCCCCCCTTATTGGGGAAGGAGTACATGACATCCAGTAACAGGTAGATCACCTGGGGGACGTCAGGTCAAGGGTCATACACACTGTAAACTTGATTTAGCAGTCGTGACAGGCATTTCTTTTTTTTTTTTTTTTACATCCTCCTGTAGGTTCATCACAATCAAACAAATAAACGGATAAAATATCTATGTTGAAACGTTTCATTAAATACTGGATATCATATTCAGACACCGTTTTCCATTAGAAGATGATGGTGACGTTTTAATAAATAGGTGTAATAATTGGAAGGATACAATGGCGTGTTTAGCAGCTTCATCAATATTTTCCAGTAGATAAATGTCTAGCAGGGCCTGTGGAGCAAACAGAAGTAATTTCATGAAGCAGATGCTTTAGATACCGTTTGAAATTAGGCCTACATCTCTAAACTGGCTTATTAATGAACATTAGATGATAGAAAATTAATACAATTAGAAAGAAAAGTGAAATGCTTACATGTAATGTAGGGGGCGGGTACTGCCCTGTCCCGCCTTCATCCCTTTTCCACAGATTGACGAGGCGCTCACCACACTGGGCCACCAAGCCGTCAATCATCAGGCAGTCTGCACACCACTTCCCCCTGAGAAACAAGGGGCTCATTAGACCGTAGTTTAAGTTGGTCTACAATTTAAAACAGTTTTAAATTCAAGTCCATATAATTAAAGAGACATGACAAAATTCACATGACTCGTTGCCATTGTCCTTGGAGGTCCAAATAAATTCAATGGCTTCAGTGACAGTTGTCAAACTCGCTTGGTCAACAATGTGTATCACCCTTATTTCCTGGCTTAGACTGTGACCAGCTTTTTTTATATAAATGAAAAATCACCATACAGGCTATATTGTTATTTAACATTAGAGTCACATGGTAAAGGAAGTGCTACTCACTTAGCCAGACGGGTGAGCTCCTCTCTGCGGATGGTATAGTAGTTGCTAATAACCGAGTGGCTATAAAAAGGCCTTGAGATCTGGAGAGCGTCCTCATCTGGTGGGGAGGGGAATTACAACCCAAAGAGATATACTAGTTATAACACATAAAGGGTGTTACCGTATTTATAATGTAAAGAGATCTTATGTTGAAGTAATAACAAAACGCATAGAAAAAGGATATAATGGAAAGGATTATAATGTTACAGAGCATTAACATAGCAATCCTATAACAGTGTTAATGTTTAGAGATTGACTTGTGGGTCTACCTACAATTATTTGCAGATTTAGCCTCTATTTACATAAGGAAAAGAGTACTCGAGACTCAAGACAGTACACATCTGCTGCTACACCCAGACACCTATGCCAAAACACAGCAATACTCAATAGAGGCCGTCTCTCTGCCCACAGTTTGGCTGCCAGGGGTTGTAAGACATCAACGGTCAACTGAAAATGTACACGTTACCTGATCCCTCAGGCAGGAGGCCGGTACGACAGAACCAGAGGACCACCTGAGCATACTGGGAGATCAGACTGGACACCATGTTCTTACTCATCAGGCCCACCAGACCTGTACAACAACACAAGACATGTCAAGCTGTCAATAAGAACCCCACAACCCCACACCTTTCAGTGGTATGATCATAGTTGCATCTAACGCATTAAAACAAGAACTCATCAGTAGCTAGAACAACAAAACACAATATGGGCATCTCATCCAGATATAGCAATTGCTCTCCATTTTAATTAAATAACAAGAAAGATAATCTAGTTTATGTGTGTAAGAGCAATGTGTCCACTTCCCTGCGCTGATAGTAGAATATAGTGTGTGTGTACCTCTCTGAGTGAGCTCCTGGGCCTCGTTGAGCAGACAATGGAAGATGGCGCTGAGGTTACCCAGCAGTCTCTGGCTGCGCTGTAACAGCTGCAGGGTCTGTGGGTCCGTGAAGTTTGATGAGCTGTCAAACAACGGCGCACCTGGGGAACACACACACAAATTATTTGGGGCTATGTGCAGTTAAAGAGATCATGCCGAAGACGAGCACAGCGAAGAAATTATGGTCTTTCAGCAACCTTATGAAAAGTATAAACTATTCTTATTATCAATTGTGACAATTTTCCTTTTAAAGTGTCAATCTTGAAGATCTCTGAAGATTTTAATTTAAGTAAATGTCTGTTAAGTCGCTATCTATCACCAAATGAGGTAACACAATGGTGATTGAGCCTATGGCCCACTGATGAAAGCCCTTGTATTTGTAGTATTATGAGTATTAAGAACCGGGTGTCTGTGACAACTTCCCCACCATGCATTCAAATTAGCGTTTTCCCTTTAAAGTGAGGTCCAAAAACAATCTGCAATTACCGCTTTTCACCATAGGTGCCGCCAAAGAGGACGAAATGGAGATCTTTGAGATTGCCACTTTAAGTAATGCAGGTACTGTACATATAACAGGGTTCCCACTCCACTCAATTGAAATTTCTATGATATTTCAATGACAAATTTATGGTTTTCAATTAAAAAAAAAAAAATGTGACCGACGCAAAAATGGACTTTTTGTTGCCAATGCAAATGCACATTAAAATCACATTGGAATAGCAAATGTCCATGACATTTCCATAGCATCGACCTTGTTCATCAATTTCCATGACATTTCCATGACAGAATAATTTTCAATGATGTGTGGAACCATGACACAACCTTATCTAAAGTAATCTGTAGAATCAATGAGCGTGCGAAGATTGTTTTGATAAATAAATCATTGTAAAACGTACAGATGCCGTCTAGTTCTTCCTTGGTGTGGACCACTTTGTTCCAGGCCCACTCCAGGATGTAACGCAGGTTCAATGCTGAGCCCGGTTGCTCTACAGAAGAGACAAGAGATTGTTAGAATAGTCTATGGGGATGAGGACTCAGATGCGTTTGTGTACATTTCTGGTGTGATTAGTGAAGATTTCCAGGTGTGTCCCCCCCCTTACCCTCAGCAGTCCACTGTTTAATACAACCAGTGATGAGTCCCAGGGAGCTGGTCTCCACCGCTGTGGACAAGATGGCATCCAGCTGTTCCTCCTAACAGTCAACACAAAGTTGCATCTATCAATTCCATGAACTTACTACTTAGGGTTACAAGTTACACATACTAAATATATTGTACACAGCAACGAAAGATTTTTGGTTCATGAGATTGAAAAAAGCGCTAGCATAATTTGGCAGGACTTGGCAGTGCTTCCATGTTAGTAGCTTGTGCTCCAAAAAAAATTGTAATTCAAAGTAGAGACAGGCATTTACATGTTTCACAAATCCTACTTCCAAATTACTCTAATATGTTATCATTGACCCCGTTTGGCTCCTTGGCTCCTCCAAGTGGCAGGCGCTTGTTGTGAAGATCATATTTCACTGAACCGTTGCATAGCACGCAATCTTTTCATTGTATATTAACATGAAATATATCACAGTGTGGCAGAATATCACACAATGCAGCTTTACGAGAGCACAAAGAACGCAAGGGGTAGGGGGGTGGCATGTGTGCACTCTGTCTGTGTGTGTGTGTGCATGCACAAGTGTGTATCTGAGAGATCTTGAAGACCTAGGACTGCCAAGAATGAAGATTGTGTCTGTGTGCAATTACGAGAGAGAGAGACAGAGAGACAGAGAGAGACAGAGACAGAGACAGAAAATGTGTGTGTGGGAGTGTACCTGAGAGAGGCCGGACGGTTGGCTGTCGGCCAGGCGAGATGAGAGCAGGCCGGACATGAGGCAGCGTGAGTAGCTGCTAGAGATGATGTCACTGGAGCAGGGAGCAGCTTTCTTCAAAAAGCTCAGGGTCTGGTTTGTAAATTAATACATGACACCTCAAATGTCAGGGTGGGGTGCGAGTACAGCGTTTCAACTGACAGAAACAGAGCTTCTGAGAGTTAACACAGTTAAAATGACTTTGTGTCTTTTGAATAAGTGCTTAATTCAATGTTTTTGCTTGTTTCGGTACAAACATTATTACTCAAGTTAGAAGACTCATGCAAAGAACAAAAACAAACAAACATCTTGCCTGGCTTTTTTGTTATCATGTACATACAGTACATTCTAGGGGTGTAACGGTACACAGAAGTCACGGCTCAGTTCACACGGTTTGGACATCACGGTTCCGTACGAGTTCGGTACAACGGGGAAAAAAACAACCAAAAACCTCAAATGCATAAGGCTAGGTTTCTTTTAATTTATTTTGAACAGACAGTAGTGCAAGTTACGGTTTGTTCCACCTAGCGTCGTATAGTCCCGCCGCCAATCAGCTTGAGCTAAGCTTAGCATGGCATGTTGCTAACGTCTTCCAGCTTATGGTTTCCGGGTGGAACTCGCACTTGTGAAGTTTGGTTCCGCATTACGTTCAATCACGTCTGTACCGTGACGGTTCTGGACTAATACACGTACCGTTACACCCCTAATACATTCACATTTCTATCAAGGCAGTAAGAAAAAAATGTGATGTGTTATATTATATTAATAGCCAGGTAAAGACAAATGAAAACAAAATGAGAAACTCACCTCTTTCTGATACCCAGAGCAGGTTAGGTGCACAATTCCAGAGTTAAGCAAACAGGTAGCATCTGTAACAAAGTGTGGAACAAAGCCATGCCCATATATGGTTATGAAGCCATAAACCTTGTTATGAAACTTGGAAGAATTTCCATTTCAATTGTTACCATATAAAGCAAGATGATGTCATGTACAGAGGAAGAAAGAGACAGCTGGATAGTGATGCACAGAGAGAAAGTTACAGAGAATACACAGATGTTCGTTTGCTTGTGTGACTCACTTGTATTTAGTTGATAAAAACAGAAATAAAAAGGATCCATCTGTGTGTACATACTAGAGCTGAACAATATATTGATTTCATACTGATATCGCAATATCCATGTTGCAAAGACTGCAATATGGGCATTTTTAAATGATTTTAAAATACACATAATAAATGAAAAAAAGTGAGAACAGTCTGGCAGGTGTACATGCTTCATTCACCCCCAGACATACTAGATCCATATAATACAAGAAGATTGGTCATCTCTCACAATACCACGTGCTGGTAAATGTATTCTCACAATATACTAGTGAAAAAGTTTTAATTTACATGAAAAGAAATTCTAAACTCAAGACTAGATCTTTAATATGACATTGCAAGTTATATCGCGATATCGGCTAAAAACCAATCACAATATGAGATTTTATCCATATCGTTCAGCCCTAGTAGTACCCAGGAACTGTACACACACACACAAATCTACACTTACCGAAGTTGTATGTGGTTGGGTTGAAGAACTGCTCTGGTGGGGGGCAGGTGAAGGGCAGGCCTCTGCTCAGGCTGCGCTCATGCACCACCACATCCAGCAGGGGGCGTGGGGACACCATCTCCACCACCGGGTCCAGAGACCACACTGCCAGGTAGGGACAGCTACGCAGTGACTCCCCCGTTCTTACACACACAACACACAACACACACACACACACAAAAGACACACATTAGTCACAACAGCCTAAGGTATATAGTACACTGTTGGCACTTGATTAGCTCCAATGCCTTTTTTCCCCCCCACTGTTGATATGATTTCCAAATGGTTAGCTTTAACTATACAGAGCACTAATGTTATATATTGTGTTTACTGAACGATACAGAATTAAATCAGTTGGTTGGGGGTTATTCAAAACTCAACAGAGATACAGAACAGAGAGAAAAAGGTAGAGATCAGAAAAACAACTCCATTCCAAAGCATTAGGAGATCACAGAAAAAGATAGAGGAATGCCTTCATTTCTACTTTGGTACACAGGTTCACTATAAAGACCATGAGATGAATATGGCTTTAGTAAAGACAGCTGAAGTCCTGGAAGCCTCGCAGTACCTTAGGGAGTCTGGCATTTGTGCATGGTACCATCGGTTGATGTCAAAGACCCCAATGTAGGTGGAGGGGTTTCCCTGACCATAGGTCTTCACCTGCCAGCTGAAGATAGACACACTGGTATCTGGAGATGCCACTGAGGGTGGAGGGAGGGAGAGAGAGAGAGCAGGACGAAAAGAGAAAAGGAAAAGGGGATCCAAATGGTTAATAGAAAGATAATGGCTGATTTGCATAACATTGTCATCTTGTAAAAAAACAAAAACGACAAAATGGAGGCCATCAGTATTTTCCTGTGTCAACAGACAATGGATTAAGTAGTAGTGTGAAAACACCTTGTGTCACAGATATAATATAATGTAAACAAACGTTGATAGTTGGGCATTTTACTCCGTATATCTATATCCATCCATCTCATCTCCCGAGTCCAGAGATAGGGAAAGCGGGCTAACCTTCGTTCATGCTGTCGTCCCTGTCAGGATGGTGTCGAAACTTCTCAATGGTCTGACAGCTCAGTAGACGAGTGTTAGTGGCCTGGGCCCTGAGAGGGAAGGCTGTCCCACTAACTTCCTGACTGTAACGCTCCTCACAGTACTCCAGACCCTGAGGGAGAGCCATGAGAAGGGAGGAAGGGAGAAAGGGAGGGAGAAAGGGAGAGAGGAAGGAAGATTGAATCTTAGATTGAAATATCTGCGGGGCATCTTAGAAATTCAGGGATAAAAGCCAGCAGACAGGTGTCGGTAATATTTAAAATCCCATACCAACTAAGAACACATGTTGGTATGCAAATGTAACCAAATATTTTTTTTTTTTTTTTTTTAAACAAGACAGGAACATCAAAACACCACAGCTGCGAGGCACCTGACAGGCTGAGGTTTGGGCAAACAAGGTTTTGCTGTAAAACAGCAAACAGCTGACCTCATAGAGGATCTTTCCTGAAGCCAGACACTTCCGTTCACTGAAGGCCAGCTGTAGTAAGTGGAGGATCAACACATCTCCCTCACTAGGAAGCAGAGGGGAAAGAGCAGCTTTAGAGAAAACCGTGTCATGTTATGTTAGGAAGTTGGCTAGACAAGCAGCTTCAGTGATTAACCCAAGAATTATTTTTAAAAATGTAGGATTTCCCAATATTAGTCATATTTATAATAAAGAAAACGCTAACAGGGGAGACTCACAGGTCCTGAGCAGACTGGACAGCCCAGAGGTAGCAGCAGTTCCTGGGGTCATTTTCTGGCTCCTGGAAGGTAAAGGCATACACAGGCACTCTGCCACCCTCCAACTGAGAGTGGTACCTACAGACACACAAACAGAGCACAGTAACAGTCAAACTGGGGGGAAAACACTGATTATCTCTTTCAATGTTGCACTGATATTAGCCATGTTATATGACATTGTTCTTTCCTCACTCATTCCTGAGCTACTGGGAGAAGAGGACTACGTAATTCCATCTTAAATTAAATTCAATAAATAAATTAAATAAATCCTGATTATTTTTGCTAGATACTGTGATCAAATTAATAGTTTCTATAATTTGAGAAACAATTATGTTTAATGTACCTTTTGTATGTTTTCTCAGCATTTGACAGTTTGAAGTGAAATAGAAAATTTCACTATTGCCAATATTCTAGTTATTAATTGTAGTAGACAAACTTGCAATATACAATTATTAATTGTGCAGATCTACAGGAAAAAAACTACACAAGACCGTTCCATTTATTTAATATTTACGCTGTGCCTCATTCTAAAGCAATGGCTCCTTAAAGATGAGGCCCTCCCCATACAGCGTTCCCATTGTAGCAAAATATGGAAGCCAACAGGAATGAAAAGACTCACTCCTTTTTGAGCGTCTTCATGTTCCACAGCTGCAGGTATCCATCAGAGAAGCCCACTGCCAGCTGGTTGGTCCTGGGTATGTACTGCAGGGCTGTGGCCCCTGTTCCACTGGGCCCATTCAGCTGGAGACACAGGTGTCTGCCCTGCCTGCTACTTACTTCTCTAAGCCTGGGGATCTCTGCTGGAGACTTGGTCACCACCTCTAGATCTGGGAGATGAGAAGTTAGGGTTACAGAGGTAACGATGATGGTTACAACCACATCATCACCTCTAGATCTGGGAGAAATGAACAGGAAAAGCGAGGGAAGTTTAGAAACGGAAAGAAACAAGAGAAACATGCAAACAAGCACACACACACCACGCACTCCTCACCTGAAGCCTCTAGTTCGCTCTGGCTGCAGGACAGGTCGTCCAAACAAAGGTCCACCAGCAGAACATGGCCCAGGTCTGTTACTACGGCAGCGATGCCAAAGAACCAGCGCAGGCTCTGGTGGAGGTGCTGGGTGGAGGTGCTAGCTCCCCCATAACTCACCAATGGCTCAATGGCTATAATCTGTATGACGTACAGATAACGGTAAAATGTACCGTGAGATTCTTAACCATTCTTCAAATTGTTATTCTGGCAAATACCTACTTATTACAATGAGCTCTGCCTCCAACAGTGAGCAGAAGATGAAACATATTGTAGTGCACAGCCAACTCACCCTGCCTGGAATAACCACAGCTTTGACGACGCGGGAGATGCCCAGGTCATACAGACACAGCAAGCTGCCCTCGGTTTCTTCCAAGCCAACCAGCAAACCCGTCCTAGCAAAATGAAAACACCATTTAATCAAGTGATATTTACATGTTTGCTTTATACATTCTCATGTAGTAGCAACGTCATTGTTGCTGATATGCCTTTAAAATTACCAAAGGACACTCTACAGCTGAAAAGATGAAGATACATGAAACACCTTCATAGTGCTGTCCAGTAACGCTCACAACAGGTACATGTAACTATACAGGTTCCAATACCATCTTTAGTGTTGAACTTCACTACCAGTAGTCGCAAACAGATTGTGAGATAGAGTCAAACAAACTATATATGTATATATGTATATGAGGGTTCTGACTTCTTGAGCCAGCTGAAGTCCCTGGCAGCGAGGACACTGGGTGGGTGCTCCCCTCCACCACTGAAGCAGTAGGCAGACAGCCGCTCCCCGGTCACTGCATTGACAACCTCCAGCTGGGGACCACAAGCCAGCCAAGCCAGCCCGCTACGGCCTTCACAGAGACGGGACAGAAGGCGGGTTAGCAGGTCAGGGTTCAGGTTGAACATCACCATGTTGAGTTTCAATTTCCAAACTTATACAACTCATGAACTAATATAGGTTCAGCACCCTTCCTAGGTTGAATGTTGCACTTAATCCGAAAATAAATCTGTTCTCAGTGCATTTCCCATGGTTGCAAGATTTCTTCACCGTTATAAGAACTTTGTCATAAATCTGAGCAATTTAATTTAATCTTTAATCTTGGTTAGACCTTGGCTAGGATCTTCTTAAACCAGAAGCGGACTAGTCAGTGTTCTGGGGAAAATAAGGAGGATCAACTAAATCCATATTAGTGCAGAAGGGCAAATTAACAACCTACCTCAGGATCCAAGACAACAGCACTATTTAATCACAGATGTTAGTCTACCATTGACCAAGTGCTGGAGCGAGAGTTCTATTGGCTCAGACCACCACATTCTTTATTCAAACAACAAACAAGTAGAACAGAAAGAACAATGCACCTGTATTCTAGAGCACTTATCCAATGCCATCCCATTGTAGTTTTCTTACTTTATATATATATATATATATATATATATATATATATATATATATAAGATATAT
>OMKK01033067.1:0-13745 GCA_900302305.1 Polymixia japonica | reverse complement strand
CAGGCTTTATCTGCTGGGCTACACCGAGTCTGACTGTACAAAAGAGGTCTTTCACCTCCGGTGTAGCCCCAGTTGTCAGCAAATTGGACTCCCACCTAAAATGACAGCTGCAGCACATCCGTTTGCAATACGTCAGATGGCTCTGGTCGGGTGGAAACCATCATTGAGGGTATATGAAAGTAGCACACAATAATGTTGTACTCATATGGTCCTTTTCCTTAATATTTAAAGTAAACTCATCAATGAGCCAAGTACCATTATAGATAGGTGACATCACAAATTACCCATTTCCCATCAACACACCCATAGTTAATTATTGGATATATTTACATTTGTCACCTCCAACCTAGATATAATGAATATTTATTAAATAGGTAATATGACCAATATAGCTTAATAAAGTGCTGCTTTTTTTGTTTACATTCGTCCATTCTGTCCCTCTGCCTTGCGTTCCCACAAGATAACACTATCTCACACAGCATGGTATGTATCAGTACATTCAAGGCCAACTCAACGTGTGTTGAGCTTTCAGCGCAACACCAGACACAACACCGCCCCTCTGCGTCCACAACGGAAAACAACACCAAGGATTCAAGTGAACTCCCGCGCAACACTCGCCACTTGGCAGCCACATGCCAATGAGACCAGACATGTTGACATAGATAAAGACATGTTCCTCTGCTGCCCCCGATGCATTTCGTATGTTTATAAACGATGCATTCGCACTGAAACGGGGGGCGAAATTCATCTCACAACATTGGCTAATCAGTGACGAAGTAAAAAAAAAAAGAAAAAGTTCTTACATCAAAGTTAGCCAACGTTACAATGTAGCCTCCCTAACTAGCCAGCCTGGCTGTCAAATGCTGGTCATATTCCCTCAGTGTTAGAGGAGCTCAAACCTATAATGTTAGGTGTGTAGACATCATGTTGGCCAGTTACAAGACCGTCCGACAAAAAAGGTGTGGAGAATATTCGTGAGCTATCCTGACGCGAAACGTTATATAACTACCTGCACAACTAGTTAGCTAGCTGGTGTTAGCTCGTAACGTGTTGCACGTCTGCTAACAGGCGTTATACATTCACTAACAGATGTAAGCATGGAGCTAGCTAGCTCTGTATAACTCCCAACAACAAAGCAACCGACTGCTCCTTTTACATCATTACGTGTATAAAATGCTAATATCGCCAGTGTCACGTTAAATAAATGCTGTTCCCCCACGTTGGTGCTGTCAGACTAGCCCGTTAGCTTGCAAGGTCATGTCGGATTATGATGCCACGAACCATTTCCTGGAAATAGCAATTTCACAGCTTTTCCAGCAGTTATTTGCAGGAGAAAGTGGGTCAATAGGAAAGTAAAGGGTCCCCGTATCTAATGTCGACTTTGGAGAATTATCAACACTCAACAATAATTCAATCGGCATAGTTAGCTAGCAACTGATGGTAGATGTTCACCAGCAGCCTGGTAGCTAACCGGTGTTGTGCCGAAATTTCACTCGCTGCCAGATTTCCACTCCCCTTCACGTTTTGAAATGTCGACACAACACCGGCAGCAGACCGAGCTAGCTAGCGTCCAGGCTAACATTAGCTTCACTATACAAGGAAAGAGGTTCGCTTTTTTTCCGCGACCCAGTCTTTGACACGCAGCGATGAATAGTTTTTAATCAAAAGTTAATCCCTCGGTATAGTTGCCTGTCGCCAACTTTGCGAGTCGAGTCCTCAAGGCAAGTCTTTTGGGGGTGTTTAAGATAGTTAGGCTAACTAGCAACCCTGCTAATGCTAATGCTAGCTGGCCACTATGCAATGTGCGACGAGCTGCTAACGTTAACGTTACCCGTCTGAAGATGTTGACTGCTGTGTCAGAGCCACGAATGTTTTGTTTTCCTTTACGATTCCGCCTTTCCTCTGTCATAATCCACTTCGCCTCAGTTCACAAATCGAGTGTCGAGCCGTCTGGGTACTTTGCATTGACTACTAAATACGAAAAGACCGTTCGGGCTAAGGCTTCTCTAATGCAAGCGCCATTCCCACAGTTAAGACAGCGCTTCCACCATACGCAACCGAGCGACGCACTTTTAAAATCCCGCTAACGTCAAGGCGTCACGATGAAACAACGCGAGAAGAGAGTACGATGTACACCGTCGGTACGGCGGAGCCTCCTTGGTACGGCATAGGCATTTAATCAAGCTCAAATGACTTTGTCATTACTTTCATGCTCAATCATTTTTTTAATCCAAATTACAGTAAATATTTGTATTGTTTGGACACACGTTCATGTCCCAACAGATGTTTTCAAATGTGTGAGACATTTATGAAGTTATGTCAACATAAGCAATCACAGATCTCTTAATTAGATTTATTAAGTTTACACTAAGCTAAAATCCCAGACAAATTGACTTTTTGCTGTTCTTAGGTAAATCATAATAGACACCACATAATAGAGTTATGTACACAGGACCGAAGTAAGGTTACATGATGAATACTGAGCCCAGGGCAGCAGGTAAGAATAAATGTTCAACTCTCTTTACCTTGCCATCAAATGTAAGACCAGCGTCAAATACTGATCTCACAAACTATGTGTACTGATAAAAGCAAGCTTTCTCTGGGACTTTGTAAACCTAACAGCCCCAGATGCATTTTAGTTGATTAAGCTTTCTCTCTTTTACTTGACACAGCCAGACACTAGCTTATTTATTATTTACCATAACCTGGCCAGATAAATTAGACAAGTGTGAGTGTGTGATTACTCAACAACACGGTAGCTAGGCAGAAGTAATAAATATAAAGAACTGAGATTGTATGACCCACCATGACCCACTAGAATAGTTTTTTAAACACTGTATTAGATTTTCTACAGATCATTTGTACAACTTACAACACATTTAAATATTGTCTATTTATTTGTGTCTGCCTTTCTCAGTGTGCCTGTCATTGTCTGTGTGCCTGTCAGCTATATTTGTTGTCTCATTCATTTGCCTAGTAGATAAGACCTTGTAAGGGAATTTGGTTATCCACAGCCAGACACGAGCTTATTTATTATTTAACAACTACAAGATTACTCTTCCCTGAGTTCTGGCTTGAACCATCAACAGCCCGGAGACAAGATGACATGCAAATAGATTTGCTATCCAAAATTATGCTGTCATTTGATTTAAAATGGAAATTACCAAAACATCAAGGCAATAGCCAACGAGAGCAGAAGCAAGTCGTTCAGTCTTCTCCATCACATCTAAACAGAGCTCTACAATGGAGACGATCTTTCAAATTCTCCTGACTGCAACTGGGTTAGGGGTGTTTGGGAAGTATGTATTTGTTTCTGACTCGAAGACCTGGAATGACGCTCAAAAGTTCTGCACAGCGCAGTACACTGATATTGCCTCCATCAGCATTGAGAAGTTCAGAGAGACTGAGGGTACAATGTCTCAAAACACCTGGACCAGTCTCTACAGACAACCTGAAAACATAACTGGTTGGAAGTGGTCAGGAGGTGGATATGCCAGAAACATACCCTGGGCAGCTGGAGAACCAAATAACGTTAGACAGGAGGAGTTCTATGCCAGTATATGCTGGAACTGTAATCCTGTTGGATGTTACGATAATCCAGGCTCAATTGAGTTACCATTCTTCTGCTTGAATCTGATTGCGGTGACGGAGTTGAAGACGTGGGAAGAGGCTCTGGAGTACTGCAGGGACCAACATACTGACCTCGCCAGCCTGGTCTCTGAGACAGAGGTCCTTCTAGCCCAGAAGGAGATCAGGGCAGTGCAGACCACTGAGTATGTGTGGACCGGCCTGTGTTACCTGGGAGACCGCTGGCTGTGGGTGAACGGAGACCCCCTGGAGTACGAAGCCTGGACCCAAGAATTACATCAACACCAGGTCTGGTGCAGTACACTGGCACTAACTTTGTCAGTGTTCTCTTATAATATCAAACCATTTCTAATTTATCTTTCATAAATGTTTATAATCATTAACTATACCATTTTTTACATAGGCTGATAATTCTTTCATCTAAGAACTTATCTGAATTTTATCATAATACCTGCGATAAAACGCAAGACGATGTAAATTACTATGATTATGATTATTGCACTGACGCAGATAGGTATGAGACACAGCCAAGTACCGTGGTCATTACTGATCTATAGTCACAGTTAAGAAAGCTGTGTTGAGTATTATCACTTTGATACAATATTTTTCAATGCATGTGCACCACCTGAAAGTTTATTTTCCAAGTAGTGTACATACATAATAAAATATAGTCACGCTTTTTTTTTTTTTTTTTTAATTATCAGTGCCAAATTAAATGCCTGTTTGGTTATTTGTTAGTCTGGGCTAAACAATTTTATTTATCAAATGAACTCTTTTCTGTATTGAAAACATGTTGAAGAAACATCATATTGACTAAAGATTATTTATATAACATGTACGCTGCTACCAGTGTCCACAATGGAGCCGTAGATGTGGAGCCATGTCCAAACAGGGAGTGTGGGAGAACCGTAACTGCCAGGAGAAACTTCCCTTCATCTGCTACTGAGTGTGCCAGGCTATCTCATCTACTTCTTGTCATCAAATTTAATATGTTCGAATTTTGTTTATTTTAGAGTTAAGCGTCAAAGCCAGTTAGACGAAATCTGTGCTAGGTGCTAAATTGTTAAACAAAAATTATTTTTGAATTTGTCTAGGATCTCTGTCTGTAAAAACAACACGGTTTCAGTCTATATGGAATGTAATACAATGTTTCTGATGTAATTGTATGGACAGCCTGCGTTTATTCGATACAAATTAGGTATGAGCTTTGTTATTTTTCATGATTTATTATTTATTATATAAGCAAAGAGCCACTGAGGTGTGATCTTCACAACAAATATCTGCCACTGTACAGGACTGTTCCATAAAGCGAGATTACCAAATGACCTAGGGTTATTTTGGTTAGCTGCATTTTCAATTTATTCGGTTAAATTTATTCTGTAAACTTCAACATAGCTTGCAGTCAGTTACTATGGCAACTTATGCTGTAAGCTTGCTAATGAAATTGATGCTTAACCAGAGTTCATGTAACACTGACCCGACTGGAAAAATTCTTATTGATTTTACCACCAACTTTCCAGCACGCTGCTGTTCATTCTTTTACTTTATTAACCACCGTCAGTCAGAAAAGTAAAGTTTATAGAAAATAAATAAATTATATAATGATGAATGATAAGATATACAATACATACTTTTTTGTCATTATTCTATACAGTATAAGGTGGGAAAATGGAGGATAGAGGCCTATGGATTTTGATACTACATTTCTGATGACCAATAGTCAATATCCTTTTCTGCAATTCTACTGTTAACTATTTGATGTAGCTATTATTATTCTGTTGGACTAATTTACTGTAGATTGAGCCATAGGTCCACGCTCTACATTTTATGTAGCATAAACCTTAACGTTTTATATTCAAATCCTTATTTTATTACTTGAATGAATCAGTTTTTTTAATTTAATTTTCCCCTTAATTATAAAAAGACAGGCACAAATTAATTAAATATTTTATTTAAACTTTAAGCTGCCTGTGTGTTTGTTACTGTGTGTGTTACAATTAAATGGTGTCACAAAAATCACAAGAATCATGTGTCATTGTCTTGATAAAGGCAGTCCTACTTACATCTTTAATTGTTGGATTTCCAGCTCCAACCTGCTCATCTTGAATTTCTTGTACTGAAGCTCCACATCCAGTGTCTCAATTTAATTGACAGTTTTTCTCAATTGCTTAAATACCTTTCCTGAAACACTGTCATCATTGTCAAAACTGTAGGTGCAAAGCCACAACAGTTAAAGTGAGTAGCACAACATTCACCTGCAAAAGAACCTAAATCGCTCAAAATGTTTAATGTGGCAATCTTGAAGATCTCCCGTTTCATTGTCTTTGGCGGCACCTATGGCGAAAACTGGTAATTGCATGTGTGTAACAAACTTGAATGCATGGTGAGGAAGTCGCCACAGACACAGACACTCATAATACTGCAAATGCAAAGGCTTTCATCAGTGGGCCATAGGCTCAATCAACATTGTGATCAATTAATCTATCAATGTCGCCAAAATGTAAGTTCCCTTTATCATTGCTTAAACCAACACAGGCAAAATGTTAACCATTAGCATCAACATGACACAGTTAGTGCACCCTTGACTTCTAGTGTTTCTGGCTTTTGGAAAGAGGTGCTCATGATCATAAATTGAGAGTTAACTGTCCAAGTTATAAAATGTTAAATCTTTTAGGATGGATTTTTAACAGGGTAATATTCCAGAGTAAAGTGAAAACTGAAGTGGAAATATGTGGAAAACCCTTGTGTGTACAAACAGTCTTGTAATGATAGTGGTCATGTTGTTCAATAGATTACATTTCACTTCACAGACATTGTGAAGGACTAGACTATTAGGAAGGATGTGTATATATGTATGTGTATATTTGCTTAAATCATAAATGGTAAAAGTTCTTTTTTACACATATGAAATCCTGTCAAAATGTTAGAGATGCCTTTGCTTTGTACAACAGCGCCCTCTGTCAAAAGCCATTGGATGTTCCCATCGGATGTCCCATCCCTGCTGGATGCCCCAGGCATTTTTCTACTGTTTTGCTTTTCACTTATTTACTGTGAAAATCTCCAGAGAAAATAAATGTTCGATCTACAAACCTTTTTTGTATTAAATGGTTTTGTAAATCTCCTTTTATGTTTGAAGTAGCTGATGTAAGGTACATCTTTTTGATACATGTTTCAAGATGGTTGGTTGTTTTCTTTTCAGTTCCTTTATAATATTTTAATAATTATTGTGGCCACGGTGGCGCAGTGCTTGCACTGCTGCTTCACAGCAAGAAGGTCCTGGGTTGGATTCCCACCTGGGGCGCTGTTGGCACCGTGCTCAGGGTGGGTTATCTCCCTGCCTTTCTGTGTGGAGTTTGCATGGACCCCAATTAAAAAAACATGCAGAACATTACCCTGTCCGGTCCCTGACCAAGACTGGACAACAATTGGAACTGGTCCCTGGGCGCCGTTAGACGAAAGGGCTGCCCACTGCTCCTGGCTGCCCTCCGGAGGAAGGATGCAACAAGGATGGGAAAATGCAGAGGACACATTTTGCAGCCACCTGTGTGTGTGTGTGTGTGTGTGTGTGTGTGTGTGTGTGTGTGTGTGTGTGTGTGTGTGTGCACGTCTGGCTGCCCTGCATGTTGTGCACGTGGTGTGTGTTGTGACAAATAAAGCTTTCTTTCTTTCTTTCATTATTGTTGTTTTTCACTCAGTTGCCAATTGCTACCGGTATCTTCAAATTACATATTATACATGCACTCTTCCCTTACAGATTTTGATTATACGACTATTTTATTTTTAATGTACATGCACATTTCTACAGGATGTGCCAAATCACATCTGCTCATTTTATCAAGACATGACAAACACTTTGTTTCCTTTCTAAACTGTAAGATGAGAAAAGAAGCAACTTCCACTATATTTTAAAACGAAATCATTTGAGCCCATTTGGTGTGAGAGTTGGTGCCTGATCATTGTGACTATAGGGCTTTTAACAATTACATAATTTTACAATGATATGGTATATTCAGCTCAATTGATTTCAGGTGAAGGCAAATTAGCTTTGTGCCTTTGCGTGAATGTTTTTAGTTGAATTTTAACAATTGTTTAAGTTTTCTGCTTTTTTTTGCTGGTTGCTGCATACAGTCGATTAACTTGGCTGAAATTGAAACCGTGGTTTCAATTGAAACTACGGTTTCAATTTCAGGTCGTAAGGCAATAAAAACAAAATAACTTTCTATCCCACAGGCTGATTTGCGTCTCAGTGTGCACACTATAATAAACTGCATTCAGAAACGGAATACTAATAGAATCAGACCTGCTTCCTCCTAGAAAAGTTAATGTTGCACCTGCTTCCAAATCTGAGTCCATTCTGTTTGAATGTGAGATGAGAAAGCCTGGGAACGAGGTTATGAAACTGTTGCATAGCGTCTGATTGGTTAGTAGGCTGGTCTGTTCATGTGCGTCTGTGTTATCTGAGAAACCATTTTCCAACTGGGAAATATCACTTGAACGGCCTGGTAAGACAAAGAGGATGGAAAATTGAAACAAAAATAGAACATTTGATTGAGTCTGGGAATTTTGACGTAAGCTAACCTATCATATGTTAGTAACCAAAGAAACATGTCAGGAAACATATTCTAAATTATTTTCACAAACAGCAATTTTGTATTCAACAAATAATTTGTAAACTGTATAATCCATTAAAGTATTTAACTAGGGTACTGAATGATAACCAGCCTATAATGTAACTGTCATTATTTGGAAGCGCTTACTCTTGGTAGGCTACTAACCTAATGCATTTTATTCTTTCTATCATCTTCATTATCCTGTAAAGATAACAGCTTTGCAAGTGCTTATTGAAAAGCAGTATGTAAAATGCAGACATAACCACAGTAGCTTTTTCTTCCATCTTTTCCTTTTGCGACCTACATACCTGACAAAAAACATACCTACATCTCAATGTAAGTCGGAATTTCCGAGGGACACTTGAACGCAGCAGGTTAGCTGATGTTTCTGATGTGTTTACACCCGCTCTCTTCTGCCCCCAACCTGATGCAAAGCTGTCTTATATACCCGTTTAATATATTTTACAGTGAAATATTATTTGACCACCATCTAATATTAGGATAGTGAGAGTACTTTGTACAATACGCCTTTGTAGTGATTGTATGAATTGCCATTCCTTTGCAATAGTTTTAGCATATTTACTTTTGGTGCAGCTGTATGTAAGTGCTGCAAAACACAAAGTACCAGGCATGCTCAAGTGGAGCTAGCAGTATATCAGTGCATATCTCACATTCACATAAGAGTGAAAAATAATGAAGAACAAGATTATAGCTGCAACCTCTTCCATGTTTTTCATTATGTTGTTCACAGTGCAGTGCGATATGCAAAATGACATCAGCAGCGTAACTATCACTCTTTCTGGACATTTTTCCCCAAGATTTGTGGTTCTTAAAATACAATGGAAAAAGAAACAAGAACCCAACTCAGAACAGAGGTTCTGACAGGTTCCTTTCATCTTCTGGCAATTGAAAAACAGCATAAGTGATAGAGAGCAGCTAAATGTGATTTATTTATAGTAAAAAGTAACAGACTGCCACTTTAATACTACCAGTGAGAGTACAAATCAAATTTAAGCAAATATATTTTCTTATAGTCACCTCTTGGAATGGCTTGTAAGAGTACCAGTATTTAGAAGTTTTGACATTATACACTTGACATGATGTAAGGCACAGCGACATGCAGGGATGATGATACAAGGCATTTGTGTTCATTTAAATAGGCTTTTTTTTCCCCAAGCATAATCATATCACCATAGGTTGAATGTAATGATTTAACAACTGAACACAGCATGAGTCAGTTGATTTTAGCAACAAAACTCTGTTATACCATTATTGGCAGGATTCAACGTTAATGTTCAATTTGAGAAACTGGTAATTTGGGTTATTTTTTATTCAACAGTATTCTGAAGCACCGATTTCAGGCGCATCTGCTGCTCAATCTTCTGGTCAAACTCCTGTCTTTCCCTGAGATTATAAAGACAAAAAAATGAAGTTAAGAAAAACAGTTATCATCCATAATCAGCACGTTGTAATGACGGTTCCCATTAGTTTAATTTAGAATAAATTCTTACCTGTTACTTATGTGTCGTCCTTTGAGATACTTTTCTTCTGCCTTTTTTACTGACATGTTATCCACTCCAGCTATGGCATAGATGATAGCCTGTATGAAAGGACAGCTGTTAACACAATGACCATGTACTGCAAGCTGCACTTCAGAAACCCTACCAGCAGTTCCTTACACCAAAACAAAGCACCAAGCACAAGTTAAACTGCCGAAATTTAAACAAACAAACGGACTGCATCGATATCGCACCCGAAACGGGGCTTCCTTTTCCAGGCCGTTCAGTCACGCAAAACCGTTTTCGGCCTGTGACCCCTGAAAGCTTCAGCTCACCTCAGGCAGGAGCACGTCCAGGACAAAGCGGACGCGCTCCATGAATTTCATTTTGGCCAGGCAGGGGGCAGTGGCAGGGGCTGCGTCGTACACTTTGTTCAGGTAGCGGTAGACTTGGTCCAGCTGCTCATCGTCTTCTATGTAGATGTCAACCACCTGTCTCCGATTGGCCCTCAGGAAGGAGTGTAGCCATCTGGACTGCTGCTGTCCGCCGATCACAGCCTGTGAGGACGGATTGAGGGACAGAGGTAGAAAGACCTTTACTTCTCTATTCAGGGATGGTTTGCTGATGCATGCTTCCTTCAGTGTGAACCACACTCATCTGGGAGCTGACCAGTGCAACTACAGTCCTCTACTGTAGACCACTGAGCAGCTTCACTCTAAAACGCCACAAGAGGGCTTGTTTCATACTATCTTCTATATCACTGCCTTCTGTGTGATCTCCTAAACTGTTTGTACAAGCAAGAACTGGGTAGAATACCCTACGTCTATCCATACCAGGAGGTGTGGCTCCACCATGCGCTGATTGACGATGAAGTGCACCAGCTTCTCGTTGGCACGGTTGTGGGCGGCGTGGGTCCGGTCGGGCAACAGCCTGGTCGAACTCCTGCTGACCTCCTCCTCCTGACGCTGTTGCTGCTGCTCACCGGAGCTCTCCTCAAGATAGATCTCCTCGCCCTGGTCCTCCGTCTGACTGGGGATTGTTAGTCTCTCTGACTCTCCCTGGGGGTACTTCTTCCTCACAGGATAGCCTGGCAGAGTGGGGGAGACGGAGAGGGAAAGTGGCGGTCAGGAAGGGGATGTTTGTAAAATTGTTGGAAAAGAACTAAAGAACGTAAAAGAGCTACTTACTCATATCGTGAGCCAAGTAATCGATAAAAGAGCCGGTAAATGAGCCACATGCTGCAAAGACAATAGAACCATCAAGAATATTTGTTCACAATACTTTGTTATTGCACCAATATTACTCAGAACATGATAACCCAAGCTTGTGAATTGCAAAATGGAATGGCCTTGTGCGTTTACCACTGCAGAAACAGCACATGGGAACTGCTTACCAATGCGTATTCTATAGTCTGTTATCAGCTCCAGGGACCAACCAATGACAGCGTCATGCTTCTCTTTGGCTGTACACTGCAACACAACCAATAAGAGACAGAGATGTGTTGGCATCAGTGGAGAGACAACATACAATATGACACTGGAGTGGATTTTCTTTTGTTTCAGCCATTCTTACCATTAACTGATTGGCCTCTTCACAATCAAAGGGCTTTAAGGTTTTGAGAGCCACAGTCAGCCTTCAAGAACACAAATATCAGACAAAAGGTAATTAGTAGCGGTGTGACATTGTGCCAGTGATTCACTGACAAATGTCTTGTTTCTACTTCTCTACGATCCATTTGGTAAGCTTTGACAGCACGCAAGAACTTGCAGCACCATTTTACATCCTCATTTAGCTGTGAAAAATGCACGTGACCAGTAAATGAGATTAGATCTGCACAATTTGGCAACTACTGATGTCTATGTGTCATCTGCAAGATTGTGTGTGACAATGCACATTTAAGTTATAGCAAGATGTGAATAAGCTATGCAGTGAGTCTCTGTGGCTGATGGGTCCCCACAACCCCCAAGGCCCTATACACCTGTTTAGAAAGCAACATGCAATGGCACAAGTCAACAACATGCAATGGCACAAAGTCAACAACAACACAGACAGTGAGAAGAAAACAAGGCTTGGTTCATACCCTTTCCTCTTTTTATCAATTACTGGGCCATCAACGAATATGATGCTGGCTTTTTTCGTCTTACGGTTCACGCTTTTAACCTGCACAAAACAACAGTGAGGATCTTTAATATAATATTAACAATACAAGGGCTATTCCTCGCTCTTTTCTGAGGTCTCAAGACCCCAAGGATTAATTTAAGAACTAGAGGACAGGGCATTCAAGGTTATCTCAAGCAATTAACACATTCAACATTAAAATTCATAAAGACATCAAGAAAGATGACATCACACGACAAAGCTCCATTTACAAGGGCAGGGTTATAATCAAGACTAGAGGTCGACTGACTAATCAAGGCTGATTAGAGTGGCAATAAAAACTCAGTAATTGGTAGGTATGATTGCCAATTATGGGTAATGACAACTTGTGATTTAAAAAACAAAAAACAACAAAAAAAAACAACAAATGACAACAGAGTTTCCTGACACCATTTGTGGGAACTGTTTCTCAATATCTGCACAGTGGTTCAGCCTTTTGGAGAGTGTAGTCAGTTTGGAGGTTTGACTATGTATTGGTCTCTTAAGCCCCTTGCAGACAAAGACTTGTCAAATAGTTGCAGATGAAGGCAGTTCACACTTAACTAGTCTTGGCGATCACCCTTGCCTATGTGCACACTAGTTGCAGCTAAGTTTGATTAAGCTTGCAATTTTGCAAGTTTAGGACGTGAAAAAGGCTTGTTGCTCTGGTAACGGGTTAGGTTAAAGACTGTAACATTTACTTTAATATATTGTTTAAAGAAGTTGCTGCTATATTCAACTTAAATTACATTTAATTTATTTGATCGAACTGGTATTTGTTAAATGATCACTGAAAAGGGTCCAGGGTAGAGGTAGCTAACGTTTATTGCAAGCTTTTGTTTAAATAGATTTTTTTCCTCTATCACGTTTCAGTATCAGTCATGAACAAGAGGTAATCAACAGGGAAACACAATAGTCAGAAAATGGGTAAAAAACAGGGAAAAAAAATGAATTCAGGAAAGTAAGAAAAGATATATCCTCACAGGATATCTGTGATATATCCAGAATCTACTCTTACCATTGCTGGCCAGAATGGATAATTTCTAAATTTGCACCACACAAACATCCCTTCTGTAATGGATGTGGGCTCTGAAAGAGAAAGATATGCTCGTTCATATATTCTCACCATCAACAAAACCATGTCTCTATTCCATACAGGAGCTATATGGTTTCAGTCACTGTGATATTGCTTACTTTTGTCCGGCTGCATCAAGAAACTTGGCAATTCATCATCATCCTCTTCCTCCTCCTCTTCCTCCTCTTCTTCCTGGATGGAGAAAGAAGCAAGCTCGTCCTCATGTTGGTTCAGCTCTATAGAGAGGTCTGATGACAACGTAGTCTCCTCTTGATTTAACCTGTCTGAACACAAAGGTTTTACTCAATATATATGTATATAATATACTCAATATGGTGCAAAATATGAGTTGATGCCAAATGTCAAGATCTCAATATAGTGGTCAAGGCTAGAAAAGAAAGGAATGTGTGCTAGTGCTTCAGCATTGGTGTTAGAATAATGTGTAAACAGTTTTGCACTTAGCAGAGATACTTTACGAGGAGCTGACCAAATGTTATCTCAGGATACCCCAAGGGACATACAGTATGGCAGGCACCTGGCCTCAGTAGGGGTCTTCCTGAAGTTCTCGAACCAATGTGTTATCTCAGGACACCCCAAGTGATATATGGCAGGCACCTGGCCTCAGTGGGGTTCCTCCTGAAGTACCTCTTGCTAGAAACCAGTTTGTACTAGTTCTTGTGACATGTGGGCCTGCCTGCTTAAATAGATGCGTGGAGGCAGTGAGAAGTCAATCAACCTTGTACTGTGCTTGGTGCTTGTTTGATTCCTTTCTACTAGTAAAAAGCCGTACAAAGACTCCAGTGATTTCTGTCATTCTTGGTAAACATTTTTACCCTA
>OMKK01033065.1:0-16428 GCA_900302305.1 Polymixia japonica | reverse complement strand
CAAATTACAACCAACATTTACAAAATATTTATTAAATTCATTGGTAATTTCCTTTGTTTTGTTTATAATTGTATTCTTATCATTTACAAAGTAATTGGGATAGTCCGTTTTTTCAGTGCCCTTTTTAATTAAGCTATTTAGTACCCTCCATGTTCCTTGCGTGTTACTCCTATGCTGTTCCAATAATTTGTGGTAATGTTCCTTCTTACTTGTTCTTATAATACTTGTTAATTTTTTATGTCTTATATCTGTTTTCTGCTTCTTTTGTTCTACTCTTTAAGAATCGCCTATATAATAAATTTTTCTTTTTGCATGCATTTTCTATCCCCCTGGTAATCCATGGCTTATCTACATACTTATACTTCCTTGTCATTTTTTTCAGAGGGCAGTTTTTTCCATAAAGCTCAAGTAATGTGGTCAGAAATGCATCATAGGCTTTATTTGGATCATCATTTGCATAAACCTCCTCCCATTTTTGTTTGCTGAGGTCCACCTTGAGGGCTGTGATGGCTTCTGGTGTTTTTTGTCGAATCAATATGCAAGTGTTATCCATAGTTTCTTTTTTAATCTTAAAGTAATGTGGAAAAATTGCAAAAACAGGAAGGTGGTCACTTATATCATTTAGGAGTAGTCCACCTATTCTTTTACTGTCAATATCATCTGTAAATATGTTGTCTATTAATGTAGCAGTATCTGTTGTTATTCTAGTTGGTTTTACAATCAAAGGAAATAGACTGTTGCTATACATTTTACTAATAAAGTCTGTTGTTTTTTTGTTTCCATGTGGGTTTAGCAAATCAATATTAAAATCTCCACATACAACATGCACCTTGTTATTATTAGAGTTTCCAAACATACCAGCTAATTTCTCACTGAATGTGTCTATGCAGGTTCGTGGAGTTCTATAGACATAGTTTTGAATGCAGATGGCACAGTGCCAGGTTAATGATGCTAAGCATTGTTGGTCCAAGAATTGGAAAAAGTTCTCCTACAAATTTGTCAGGAAGCGGATCAAGCAGACAAGTAGTGGGTTTTGTACTAATTTAGAGAGATTATCTAATCCCCAAAAGCCCATGTACAGCCTGGGAGGCACCAAGTGGACTGATCACCAAGGGACCAGAATATTGATTGGAGAGTAAGCTATTAATATCATCTCTAATTAAGTCAATCTTACGAGTGAAAAAATCCATAAAGTTATTGACCGTGAGAGAAGAGCCAATTGGAGAGGATTGTTTTTGGGTAAGCTTAGCTACTGTGCTAAATAGAAACTTTGGGTTGTTTTTATTATAGAAGTGTGCAGGTTTAGCTGCAGAGTGCTCGCTTATAGTTTTGTAAGCTATCGTTCCACGCAACACTTCCAAGTTTAGTTGAACGCCATTTACGCTCTAATCTTCTACATGTCTGCTTGAGCGCACAAGTAGAATCATTAAACCAAGGTGCTGGTTCCTTAAGCTTACCTTTTTTGGTAGTTACTGGCGCAACCAAATCAAGTGTATTAAGGAGGACTGAATTAAAATAATTGACGAGGTCATCTATAGAGCCACCATGACCCTAAAGGGGGTCAAGGGCTGATGGTAAATAGTTTACAAGAGTAGTAGTTGTAGCATTAATACGTCGGCTCACATAGGTAGTATCAGGATTAGCATGCGGACAAGTCAATGCTACCTGAGATTTAATCAAGTAATGGTCAGATAAAGTAGAAGAATAAGAGGACACTAATAGATCATCTATGCCACGAGCTGGAACAAGATCTAGGGTGTTACCGCTGCAATGGGTAGATTCGTGAACCAATTGGGTAAAACCAAAACTATCAATAATGTCTAAGAAAGCCTTGCTAAGGGAATCAGACAACCTATCAGCATGAATGTTAAAATCACCAATAGTTAGAATGTTATCAGTGTGTGTCACTATGTCAGAGACAAATTCAGAAAATTCATCTAGAAAATGAGAATAAGGCCCCGGAGGCCAGTAGAGTATAGCTAGACAAAATGGATGACTAGAACTATTTCTGGATACTGAGGGTCGTAGGACGAGCACCTCAAAAAATTCAAATTTGCTATTGGTGTTGGAACTAAGATTGAATTTTGCGTCATAAATTCGGGCTACACCCCCACTTAAGTAATATGTGAACTAGTATAGTTTGGGGGTGACACTTCATTTAACGGTAGAAAAACATTTGGTTTTAACCATGTTTCACACAAACCCATCATATCTAGGCTGTGTTCTATGATCAAATCATTAACCAAGTGATCTAATATTGATAAGGCCAATTTTAAGATGTTCGCCAATTCTGGAATTATTAAGCCGATCTACAACCTTCACAGCAGGTTGGTTAGGTCTAATTGTAATCAAATTGCTCCGATTTCCAATGGGCAAGCACCTGGAGTAGTTGTAGGCACAGTAGGGAAGAGACAGACTACTAATAGGATAAGTTAAATTAGAATTGTTAGCTTGAGGAATGCTGCTGCTATAAGGTGAAGTAGTAATTAGGTTATTATGGTCTACAGTCACTAAGCCAGGAGATGTGGGTTATATGGCAAGAGAAGGAGACAGTCTAAGTCTCATATACTATGCTGTCTGGTCTGGTAGACTCCACACCCACAGTAGATATATGTCTAGCAGGCTCTCTAATCACCTGCAACCCAGCATGATCTGAGGGTCATGTCACGTTCAGCCACTGATCTATGCACTGATCTATGTTCTCAGATAAATTGGTGGCGCCTAACCTAGTAGGGTGAAGACTGTCCGCCTTTAGCATGCCAGGTCAACCCCAGAAAGAGGGCCAGTTATCCACAATCCCTGATCATTACAAAACTGCTAAATGCTCATCAGTCTTACCCAGCACGGGTAGGGGACCAGAGACAATTAATTGATGCCAACTCAAATGTCACGTATGAGCTATGTTCCCCCTGAATTCAGATTGATATTAAAAGTAAAACTTCCTGTTTCCAAAGACCAATTTCACTTCAGAATGATAGCAGACCACCTCATTCTGATGTTTAATTTAAAAATTAAAGCCCTGTAAAACGTTACATATGAGCTATGTTTCCTCTGAATTCGGATTAGATTGTCATTTTGGTGCTTAAAAGTCAGATTGGTCTTTGGAAATGTATTCTTTATTAAGTTTGACTAATTATTCACACAATTGAACTGACAAATCCTCAATTTTCAAAGCCTCAATTTTTGGCTAGACCGCAACAGCGTGGCAAGTCCTATAAACGTGAATGTCTGTCACTGACTGACTCACTGATTCACTGACTGAGTACGTTGTTTGCAGTCCCGTGATTCCGATGGCGCGTGAAATTCAGATGGAGAGCAGGAAGTGAAAAGCAGAATGGGCGAGATATTAATATAGAACCTCCTTGACGAGATGGAGGAAAGCCATCATTGACCATACACGGTCCAGTCATATACTAGGTTTTGACCTAGTCTTGTTCTCTGAAATACAGTTTTTCAAAGCGGTGGCTGGCTTGACTGTAGTGCTTTCTTGCAGTTATCTGTGTATCCGCGCAGTGTATGCGATGTCCAGAAGACACCTTGGCCTCAGCTGTTTGTTATAGTAGCTGCCTATGTCTGGGCATGTCACACAACTAAAATAGCTGTGGGTGATGTTGTATAGAGATACTGGTTGTAAACTTGAAAATCAACTGTCTCACATTGTGTACCTTTCATTCCATTGGCTAGCTTTGCTGTAAAGCAGGTTCATATTATTGGCAAGTATTTTGGACATTGTGTAATATACTTTGATGCACATAAGGTCACAGATACCTCATTGATAGCAATACACAAAACATGTTTCGTAGCTCTTCTCATCCTGAGGTTGACTTGACTGTTTTTTCTCTACCTGCAATGCTCAATATCTAGGTTTTGGAATCAGCAAAAGCTTGGTGTTTTCATTTGTCCAATCACTCTCTCTTCCTGATAGCTGAATGGCCAAAAACACTTACCGGTCTACCCAGCACATCTGGCACCACAGCCAGTGTGGTTGTCATCCGGGGCAACCGCATGTATGTGGCCCACGTAGGGGACTCAGCTGTGGTCCTTGGGATCCAAGATGACCCATCAGACCAGTTCATCAAAGCTGTGGAGGTCACACAAGATCACAAACCTGAGTTGCCCAGGGAGAGAGAGCGTATCGAAGGCCTTGGAGGGAGGTAAGTCTGGACCTGAAACTCACCCTGACTGCCTTTTCTTTGACTCCATAACTAAAATTTGAAAGTGTCATCTCTGAAGATGAAAATACATTTTTTGCAACTTGATCTACACATTGCAGCTCAGAATAAAGGACTATATCAGTTTGGTAGAAAGCAATCAAAACATTAAAAAAACTCTTAGAGCTCAGTGATATTTAGCTGCCACATGGACTTAATGTCAGTCATCTATTATATCAGGACCTGTCAACCAGTTTAAGAATACTTGCTGTTGTGGTCCAGCCAAGAATAACCCTAAAGCAATTTTGGGTTGACATTTCTTGACACCAAAAGTATTTATTTTAAACCCCTCAAATGGAATTCAGCCTATAAATGATACTATAATAGAGGCTGTTGAAATTGAGTTCAACTGGGAAATCTAAAACATGGTAGTAGTGGCTGGTAATTCAGACCAACGGCTGGTCCCAGACCAGGTAGGGATATTTCTGAGAACAACTTGCATCCCATCCACAACAAACCTGTGATAAAGCTATACCCCTATGACAAGAATGTTTTGCACAATAGCAGATCAAACTGTTATCTGGCTCAGGAGATAACACGCCCTAAATTGTCTCCTGCATGTCTGCTGATAACACATTGTTGCACATAGAGACCCATGCATGGTTTAACAACAAAAAACCTATAATTAGAGAATTGGGTAAAAGAAAGATTGAGTACAGGACAACTTGAGTTTTTACCTGCGCACAGTAGATAATACTATATATCTCCAAATCCTTCTGAGGGAGAAAGCTTGGAAGGATCTCTAGTGACACTTAATGTGGCAATCTCGTAGATCTCCGAAGATTTTGATTTAAATAAATGTCTGTTGAGTCACTATCTGTCGCCGAATGAAATAACACAATGGTGATTAAGCCTGTGGTCCACTGATGAAAGCCCTTACATTTGCAGTATTATGAGTATTAAGAACTGGGTGTCTGGTGACTTCCCCACCATGCATTCAAATTAGCACTAGTGACACATTTTCCCTTTGAAGTGAGATCCAATTACACACCTGCAATTACTGCTTTTCACCATAGGTGAAAGAGAAAGAGAATGAAACGGAGATCTTGGAGATTGCCACTACATGACACAATTTATAGCAGGTTATTCTGTACCAAAAATTGAGTTTGCTATTTTAATCCTTTTTCTTCTGTATTTTGTATGTTTCTTGCACATCCAGACCTTTTCAGTGCAGGTGTGTTGGAATGATATCGTATGTTATCAGTTGAAATAAATCCTGCACACTGTTCTCGCAATTGAACACTTTTCACATTACTAACATTTTGGTCCGGTTTGTGCAGGATTTCTTCTCTGACTTCTACCACAAAGACACAAATGACCCTACTGAGACAGCTGGTATGCTTCTGAGTAGTGTCTAATCTGTGTTGGTTCATCCATCAGTAACAGCTGCTCACTTTACTCCCTTCCACCTTCATTCTCTTCTTAGCGTGATCAAGAAGTCTGGAGTGAACCGGGTGGTGTGGAAGAGGCCCAGGCTGAGCCACAACGGCCCGGTCCGTAGGAGCACTGTCATTGACCAGATCCCATTCTTGGCAGTGGCCAGAGCTCTAGGTAAGAAAATCAATCCTCATAGGTATTCGATATGGTAAACACAGTGACTGACCTGGGAAAGGAGTCAGCTCAGTGCCACATGTACCTCTGTCCTTGGAAGTATTTCCTATCTTGTGCCATCGTGATATTTGCTTAGCTGGATGAAGGAGTTCAAAGGCTTCTGCAGTGCAGCTTGTTGTAGAGTTGTTGGGGTTCCTTTGGCCATGTCATTGCTGATTAGTATAATTGGATATTTGAAAAATGTTGCGATTAGTTGTAAACTGTAGCTGTCAGCCCTTTCTGAGTAAGCCTGCATTATCAATTGTTTTTACTTGTTTAACATGGAAATCTGCAACATCCTTGTTGTCTTGACAACTTTAATGATAAGTGATCATTGCTGTGGTGTTTTTGCACTGCATATTCTAGAGATAACCTTGCAATCAGTACTCTGATGTCCAAAGATGGTTGCTTTCCTTTTTAAAACGCTTGCCTTCTTCTGATTTTCTGTAGGTCTTTGTTTGTTTACCCATGGTAGCTATCACTGGTCATGCTAGCTAATAGGCATGTAACAATGAAACGATACTGATCAGTGTATCGGAAGGTTATGGCTCAATTCAATCAATGCAATGTACATAAATTGATTTGTATCGTGAATAATTGAGAGAACAAATTCAAAATGGCTGGTGATCATTGTTTACATTTCGATCTAGTCTAACATGACTTAAATGCAGATAGTCACTGACATGCTGGTTAGTCATTAGCACGCAGTCAGCAGCAAAGACCTTCAAGTGATTGCAGTCAGAGAGAGCTATTCCCAAACACGGTGAACTTTGGGCTATAGTTTACAATGTTTTCACCATCTAACTCGAAGTACAGCACTTGTAGTATTACAAGCTGTGCTCCTGGCAATCTGCCCTGCACTCGCATACGTACTGAAAAGGGTGGGATATACAGCAACAGCACACGTAAACGTCTATGCGTATAGATGTGGAGAGGGGGTTTGTGGGTAATCGCTGCTCCCAGAGGCTCACCGAGCAGCCGACATGTACAGTACATCTCCCTTTTCCTAAAGTCCCCGGTCCCCGGTGTCGTAACTGTGCTCATTGGTTGAGCAGGGAAGGATGTCACATAGAAGAATATCCGGCAGCGTGACATCAACACATGGAACCAAAACAACAGAGAACGACAGGTATATGAACATAACAAACTCATCATATTGAAGGATTGAAATGGAGCAGTTGGAGGACCAACTTGCGACCTGGACTACAGGTGTTTCCTGTGTATTTTGGTTTCGTAACCGCGACACTGCTAAGTCGTGTGCATCATGCTACTGTGAGTACGGACAGCTGTGCGACTGACGGTGGAGGAGGCGGAACGAGTGAAACTGTGCTATAACAACAATGGTTTCCTACAACACACTCCTTCTCCCATAATGCAACAGTCTTAAAGCAAATGCACACCAATTTTTTCTTTGGCCAAAAATGTGCTGTTGTAAGTAGAAAGTCTGGGTAACGTGAATCATTTTAATTTGGGCTTGGACAATCACATTGTTATAAATTTAAAATCAGGCCCAAAGAACCTGATTGGTGCATGCCTAGTGAAAATGTTTAGAGGCCATTTGCAGTACATTCAACTCATCAGGTATCAGAAAACATACCATTTTGGTACTGGCAAACTTCCAATATTTTTTCCTTGAAAGTCTAGTTAGTATCGGGCAGGATCTTTTTTTCAGAGCATAATTAAGGTTTTGATGTCTGTGTTGATGAAGGTCTGCTCAGCAGTAAACTACCTAAAATGCAGTAACGTGCTGAGATAACTTACTGTGTACAGTTCTACAGAATCTTTTGACGACTAAAATTGGCCAGGGCAGTTTTATATGGCAGATGTGTCGAGTTATAGAAAAATAATTGGACAGGCTCTTACCAGTCCCAATGGAGTTATCACCCATGATCTCACTTCAGCTTCACTCTTTTGCGACAGGTGACTTGTGGAGCTATGACTTCTACAGTGGTGAGTTCGTGGTGTCCCCAGAGCCAGACACGAGTGTGGTGACCCTGGATCCCAGAAAACATCGCTACATAATCCTGGGCAGTGACGGCCTGTGGAATATGGTACCACCCCAGGATGCAATCTCCATGTGCCAGGACAACGATGAAGCTATGGTACGGAGAGTACAATAATGGTGTAAGATCAGGGCCTGCGTTTAGTCAGTTGTTTGTGTCTAAGGTCAGCATGGATTATGGATTATGGATGAATGTCATCTTGTGTGTCCTGCCTGAGCCCACTTTTGTGGATGAGTTGTTTAACACTTCTGGGCTCATTTTTCACACCTACCTGAGCATTTGTACCCCAGACATTTTTTACGTTGATTTCTTCAATATTTAGATGCTATATTTAGATATTAGATTAGTATATATTTAGATATTAGACAGTATTTAGATAACATAGACAATAATCAGTGTGGGCGATATCCCTACTCCATAGAAGCCCCATTCAATATCAAACTCCATGTTATATACATTGTAAACACATGTTTCCTTTTGCTGATTAGTTACTTTATTTGGTTAATATTTACCAAAACTGGATTACACACTACGTGAACTTAAAATAGATCTTTGTTTTCATTACTAGACATAAAAAAAAAAGATGTATTTGTAAATTCACTGCCGAAACATACATCACGGTTAATGGCAGCACTGTATACATATAGTTCTGAGTGCATTTTATATAATAATAATAAAAAAATAAAAAAAAGCATTTTCATGGAAAATTCTGAAAACCTAAAAAAAAGCAAACAATTGACTTTGACAATTGACTAACCCACCCTGCAGGCACCGTGCGGGGTGTCGAGTGCCCGGCAGCTGGTAAGCCACGCTCTGCTGAGGTGGCGTCAGAGGATGCTCCGTGCCGACAACACCAGTGCCATCGTCATTGCCCTGCAGGAGCCCGGGACCCCCCAGGACACACTTCACCACGAGGAGGTGCTTGTCGATCTGGCCCGGGTGTCCCAGTGTCCTCCCACTTCCATTTCCCGCTCGGACACAATAATCCTTAAGGTGAGAGCGGTGTGCTGCTGAATGGTCACAAAAAAACCAAGAAAGCACACTTTACTCTATTATTATTATTATTATTATTATTATTATTATTATTATTATTGAAAGCAGAAAATTACTCCCACTGTTTCTAACTTGGTGTGTGTTGTACTATAAAGCTGGAAATATTGCAAGTCACTGTAAAAAGATGGATTAGATATAGTTTTCAAGTTTCTCTCCACTATTTTGCCCATTCTGCCTCCCACAGCAGGTGCCAGAGGTGGACATGCCCTCGGTGGTGTGTGAGCTCCTCCCCACCCTGGAGCGAAGGGACGGCCTATCAGGAAGCAGTAGCCTGTACGACATGTCCCTGCCCGATCCCTTTTCCCCACTCCCGACACACACAGACACCCTCTGTGAGCCCCCGTGTTCTTACTCGCCTTTGACTGAAATCTCTGCCTCGAGCGAGGGACTCGGCGACGTCACCAGGATAGCCAGTAGCAAAAGGACCGTTGATGGCTCACCGTCCGCAGCCCAGTCGGCTAAGAAGGCCCGGCGCAAGAGCACTGAGAGCACAGCGCCGGTTCGCCGGAGTGCAGAGAAAGGCCAGAAAGAGTCAGCCAGCGTTCCTGCCCTGCTCCAGCAGCACGGCAAGACCACCGTGTGTGTGTGCTGAGACATAATGCCAACCACTCACACCGCACTGATGGATTATTCTCATATACACATGGACAGAGATGAATACATAAACATGCTGCCTCCCCCACTACACATTCTTTTTTTCTATAAAAAGCAGTTATAAGTGTCGTGTCTGTGGATTTATGTTCATTACGTAAACAAATGGCATCTCTCCTGCACATTATGACAGTTGAAAGCAGTCTACATTGTGCTGGATATTGTGGAACAAGGGTTTTGCCCTCTTGTTTTTTGTCATGTCATGTCAACACTGCAGTTTTCTTGAAAGAGTGTTCATTTTCATAAGAGTTTGTGTCTTTGTTTTAAACCCCTTTCTGAAATGGTGGTAGTTCGTCTTATTTTACATTTTTACTCTATTATGCAAACAGTTGTGGGAAATAAGTATGAATAATCTCCATGTAAATATTCTGTAATTTTTTTAAGGTGGGTATTGAGAAATAGGTAAGCATATGCTCATTTAAAACAAATCAATATATTTTTATACATGGTTTTATTATACAATGATAAAACATAAGGATCCCTTTTGGATGAACTCCACCACTATAGAAGACATTTATCCTGAGCGCCACCTCTCTCAACTCCTAAAGTCAATGTGTACACCCTACGTTTAAATATATTTATATATGTTTTTACTCATCTTCATCTTAATCACTGGATGAGATTTGTCTTGAATACAAAATGAAGGTGCTGCTATAGTCAATACCAGTAAGCTAATAAATTGTTAATGTTTATATATTAATGTATACGATAAGTGAGGATATTACCATTGTTTTAAGGGGACATGTTTCACTTTCTGTGTTTGCTTCTATGTAGTTACAAATGATGGGACAGCATTATGGAGGGGCAAGCGTTCGGGGTACCTTTGCAGTGGGGAAGGGGTAAAGGATGTCGTCTTCACCACCAGTTAATTCTGCCACCGTGTCATTTTATTGTGTCCACCTACAGGGACCAAAAACACCCACTAACAAAGTGACAGGGGACTCTGGTGTTGTTGAGAGGTTCTGAATCACAAGCGTCTGCTGCAGTCTAAAATACTTTGCTCATCTTGTGTTTGTACTGTAATGACAAGGGTCATTCTGAGTAAATTTGCTTTGTGTTTTGAATTTATGATTTTTTTTTTTTTTTTGCATTATTATGATGCCCTCAATTATTTTCTACAGGTGTTCTGTTGAAAACGATGCACCCAGGAATGGATGAGATCACAATGAATTGAATCTCAGATAAAAAGAGAATGAGCAAAGTAGAAGCATGACAGTTTGATGAGTGACATGTGAGTGATTCTCACTTCATCCAGCAGAAGGGATTAGATTAGATTAGATTAGATTAGATTAGATTAGATTAGATTAGATTCAAAATGGATCCCTGTTCAGCTCCTTGTACAGACTGCAGAATTGCCTCCAAGACCTTTTACTGACATTATTTGATCAACTACACAAAATAGCATGATTTTGTTTATCTATTTTCAGTGCAGCTGAAGTTCATGACAGTGACCGAGACATGATAGACTTCTCGTTGTTTATAACATCTTGTTAAACTATTAATGTTTACGTATTTTCATAGTGCAACGTGCAATTTTTGATAAGACAATTTGTAGCGTTCCTGTTGGATTCAGAAGACACGTCGTTCAATTGAAGATTTCTGAGGAATAATAACATTCATATTTGACACATTATCTGCAAATGCATACATTCTGTTACTTGGGTAGGGGTTTGGGAATAATGATTTAGAAATACTATTTTTATGGTAAAGTGTTCTTAGGAAACTGGTTCACCCTGTTGAATAATGGCACCTCATTCAGATGGCTGTGCTTGCAGCAAATAGTGCATGTGTGCAGTGTAAATGTGAAAAACATTAATCTGGAATTGAACCTATTTCAATAAAAAAGTTATCTGAATTAAAGTAACTACTTTTGCTTTTTGCAAGGAAAAACATATTTATATTCATTAATACACAATTCTTGCTTTGAATTGGTGGCAGAGCAGTAACTTATGTGCTTACACTACATGTATCCAATTGCCTGAGAGTCTGGAGGGCCAACATCCCTTAAGGCCCTCACACATGATCAGCGGCAAAACTGCTCTGCGCTGGCTGTGCCATTGTTTTCCTATGTGGAGAGCGGTGACACCCAACTACTCTTGGTGTGGGGCACCGCTCGAAATTGCTAGAGCGCTGCGCTCAAAGTTCAAATAGTTTCAACTTAGACCTCGGTTGCCACTGACCTTTCAAAGCGCAATCAATGAGATAAGAGCTGTATGTGTCGTAGCCAGAAGCAACACATGCAATCAGGGGAGGTAGAGTGGTGGAAGAAAAACTTATACTGTGTGTTTCAGAGTTCCCTGAACTCTATAACACAACGTTAAGTGTGAATAGCTACCTTGCACATTTTTTGATGACATAGACCTATTAATGTGCTTCTTTTTTCGTTAAGTGTCTGCACTATACTCTGCGACCTCGCAGTGAGCGAAGAGCAAATTTGTTATCATCTGAAGGCAGCTTTAGTACAATCTGAGGTGCTTGAAGTATCAGAATAATTCACAATAGACACTGCTGTGTGTGTGTGTGTGTTTGTTTGTGTGTGTGACATCCACTAATACGTTTTCGTTTTAAAACTTTTGCTACGTTTACGCCTAGCATCCACATTACTCCGGCATTTGTGAAGCCCTAAATACTTTTGAAAACGCTGCTGACTCCGAACAGAGACACCCACGTCCGCTTTCTGATTGGGTCTTATCAGTCACGACGTATCCTTCCCCGATTCGTCACACCCCTATCACGTGACCCTTCCCCGGAAGAAAACAAACAACATTACCATAGGTCATCATCGACCACCTTATAATCTTATGTTACTTTTAGTAACAGTGCCACCTCATCGTCGGTCCAAGCAAATAAATCTCTGGTCTTACTTTTCGCCATTGCTGTTCTTCCTCCGTAGTATTTTCTGCAACCAACTGCAGAGTAGACAATCTACTTCCTGTTTACACCGGCACACGCATGCGCAGTGTACGCGAGCGGTCATGTGATATGCGAGATTATTTCTGAAACGGTGCTGAAATGCTTGTGGACGAAGATCGTTTTCGTTTTAAAACGCTGTTTTAAAATTAAAAACCATTAGTGTGGATGTGGTGTTCCCTAATGACATATTTCTAATGCTAAAAGAAAGAGTTACATAATGTGTTTCATCGTTTTTAGAAAGTAGTATTCTTATTCTTATTAAAGCACATCAAACTGAGGTCCTCGTGTTGACATTTCTGATAAGTGATTTACTTCCATATCAAATCCAGAGAACCAACAGTCAGAAAATTGGAAACCAAAATCCACATGCAAAAAGATTAATTGGTCACAAATGTTTGGTAATAATTTTATTTGCTACTTCCTTTATTACAACATATATTATCTTGCAAAATAGTCCAAATGGTGCAAATATACTATTACATATGTCTGGTTCACCTCAGCAAGTAGTGCAGCTGTCCTTGCAGTTCGACACTGTCAGTAGTGTCTTCATGAGCCCTGTCAACAAACAGCACAAAATCCCTTACGGTTATTAGAAGACCAGATCAAATTGGCGCCATAGATGGTGTGACGGTGTGTTGATAGCACTAATTTGTTTGTTTTTGTTTCTAAATACTGGATTTTGTTTCTAAATACTATTGGATTTACTTTTCCAGGACCGTATCATCTGACATTTGTCAACATTTTCCTGCATCATCCATGGATTTATTGGACATTTTGGTCTAAGGCACTCTGGCCCATGCCCATGCAGTTAGACGCAAAATCCCCCCACTCTATGAATATCCCCTGGAGATGACAGGCTTCCCCTGGAGTTTTATCTGACTTTCTGGGACATTTTAGCACCTGACTTACACTCTGTTTTTATGTATTTTGAATGACTGGACCAACTACCTGACAGTTTTAGACTAGAGATAGCGAATCTCCTCTTCAAAAAGGAAGACAAGACTGACTTATTACCCTATTACCCTTTTAAATCTGGACTGCAAATGTTTTAGCAAACTTTTATCATCACCTATGTCTTTTTTTTAGGAGAGCTAATTCACCCGCATCAAGCTTGTGCCATCCCGGGGAGGAAGATCACCGACAGCCTTATACTGATCCGAGACACCATCTGTTATGCGGGATACAGAAACATTTGGCTAGTAGTCCTAAATTTAGACTTTGAGAAAGCCTTTGATTGGGTCTCACACCAGTACCTATTCAAGGTACTGCAAAAATGTGTTTTCCAGAAAGGTTTATAGCTTGAGTGGGATTGCTGTACTGGGACATCACCAGCAAATTCATCATTAACGGGCAACTGACAAAAGCAGTGGATATATGCTGCGGTGGCCGTCAGGGTTGTCCGTTATTGGCCCTCCTCTATGTTGTCTGTGTAGAAGCCTTGGCACAGATCTTGAGAAGGGACAAATGAATCAACGGGGTGGGAATCCCGGGGAGTGGGCTACTCAACAGTAAGTGCTTTTACCCATAGATCTTAGAGCACCAGCATTGTTTAACCTGCCACCAGCCTATGCTTTTATTAAGACATTTTAAAGCATTTTAACCTAGAACAGGATGAGTTGCAAGTCCTATCCTCTCTGTTGTGCAGGAGCGAGCCCTCAACAGTTTGGCGCAGCGTCAACCATCCCGTTCTTCTGGACAGACTCCGGGACTTATCGTGGATGGTGGCTCACGAGATCCTCCCAGTCAGGTCCGTAATGCACTCCCGGGGCATGTCAGCACTCTCAACCTGCCTCCGACTGGGTTGTGCGCCTTGAGTCGGTGAGGCATCTGCTCTGGGAGTGCAGCACTGCTGTACACCAGTGGGCAATGGCCACTACTTGCCAGCAGGGCAGGTCCTCACAGCACAGCTGGTTCTGTATCGGGTGAGCCGGAGAAGTCTAACACCACCTGACTTCTCCAAACAGTGGTTCACCCTAGCCGCCATCAAAGACATCATATGGACCTCCAGAAAACTGCTGGTAAGAAAGCACATGCAGATCCCCCCCGTGGCTACGATCCGAATGGCAGCAGCGACAGTCCAAACAGCTGGAGCTGCAGATGGCAGGCCTAGGACGTAAACAAACAGAGAGGTGGAGCGCACAACTCCTTTGTAAAAATCAGAATCCTGGTGCCTGGTAAGGAGGATACAAGTAACAAGAAAAAAGTACCGGCACTCAAGGTGGTAGGCTGTATTTCAATATGCCATTTATTTGGGCAAAAATAAGACGTTTCGGCGTCAAGCCCAAATAAATGGCATATTGAAATACAGTATACCACCTTGAGTGCCGGTACTTTTTTCTTGTTACTTAGGCCTAGGATGTAGCCACAAAGAAGAATTGCCTCTGTGCCATTCAGACGAGGGAGCCGGAGCTACACATCAAAAGGTCAAGGCAGCAGCGTTCTGGCTCTCTGGGTGAGGCAGGTGGGAAGGAGCAGGAGGGTGAGGGTCTCCTCTGAGCACCAAGAACAGGCCCGAGAGTCTGTTTGGATGAGTGAAATGAGTGAACTTTATTGAAGACACATATCTGCCCCATTTTGTTACTCAATGTAGTGTTCTGAGTTGTGCTTGAGTGCTGAAGCAATACTTTGTATTCAGTTTTGAAATTCCACTCTTTCTGCTGCCTGCCCACAAGGTGGTGGTGTAATGAACCAGCTAACTAGTGTATGTGGGATTAGATACAAACCTTTCTTGTTCAATTAGCCTAAACTACGAGTTTACAAGACAGTAACACTGTAGTAGCAAGCAAGCAATAGCAACGGTAATGTTGCCATGTGTTTTATGCTTACGTGCTTTATTTTACCTAATGTCTTGGAGCGGACGGGAATGATTGAAACATCTTTTTACCGTAAGTGTTGCAATATAGGGGCAATAGTGGGGATACAGGAGTTCGCGACATAAAATAAATGTGGAAGGAGGGTAAAAGTGGGGGGGGGCAATTAGACAATTAAATAAAATGCTTTTCTGTTAAAAGAAAAACAGCCAAATTAAATCTCTTGTGTTTTTGTCTGAAAAATAAATAAATAAAAATAAATAAATAAATAACAACACTCCCAACATCCCAGAGACAACCGCCCCTGTTTGCTCAGAGTGCCTAAAGGCCTGGTCATTCTTTACGTGTCCACAAACATTGGCTTTGTAACATTTGTAACATTTTGTCTGCATGGCCTTGTTTGTGTCTGTGTGAAGTATGAACCAAGCTTAACTCTTTCTCTTTCGCAAGGACACTCTTTGGGGTGAACATTTACATGTGGTTAATAGCCTTGCTCAAGGGCCCACTGGCCATCTGTCACAGTAGGGTACCAACCAACAACCCTCCGATCACTAGTTCATGTCCACCTTGTCAGGGATTCAGACCTGCAACCCTCCAGTTGCGAGGCTGAAGTACGACTCTGGTGTGACCTTGAAAAATGAAGTGTGTTTTTTCCCTACCCTGACCAAGCTCCTCAAAATCTGTGCCACATTGCCTGTTACAACTGTTTCAGTGGAGCGCTCTTTCTCTAAGTGGAATACATTTTTGGAAATAAACAGTAAACAGCATTATTATTCATGACAATTTATCTCAGTGAGAGTTCAGAATCATACATTAAACAGAATAGGCCTAGTAAAGGTGAGTGAGTGAGTGAGTGACTGACTGACTGACTGACAGCCTAAACTAATATTTCAACAGTGCAGCGAGCATACATGGACCTGCACTGATCTCACGTCAGTGTATGCTGAGGAGGTGCCCTTTTTTAATTTTATTTTTCAATGCTGCCCCTCAGGGTAGGGTAGTTTCAGAAAAAAATTGTTTTTAGCATTATTTTTGTATTTAGCATTTCATTAGCCTCATAGCATAATTGCCTAAGTCATTTTTTGGCCAAATTGTGATATCAATAAAAAATACTTATGTGCTTGCTGAAAAATGTGTTTTGTCTTGTTTTCTGAAAATGTTCAAGACCACATAAAATGAAGTGGCGGGCCGGATTTG
>OMKK01033064.1:16015-29452 GCA_900302305.1 Polymixia japonica | reverse complement strand
CATGCGAACACACTCTCATACACATGCACCCACATTTTACAAGAATGAGAAGAATGAGGAACAGCCATTGTTATAAAATTTAAGACACACTAACTGAGGCTCAAGTGGGTAACCCCCCAGCCCCCCTTTTTCACGCTGGTTTACGTCACAGATCCAACATGTCACCCAGCCTGTGTGAAACTAGAGGCAATCCTATTCCTTTCGAGGGCCAATCATATTTGTGGTATTCATTACAGGGCTGTGGTGAGGGTTCATCTTCTGTCTTAATTCCGGGAGCGGTGAGGGACTGATTGTGAAAAGGGACGCTGTACACTGACGTACACAACAGGCCCATTTTGATTTGGATTCAATGGCCTGGAATAACTGGCCCCCGAAGAGCCCTTGTGTCAAATGGTATCTGTGACAGGGAACAGAGCAGGGGGATAAACATGCTGCATTTAACATGTGGACGTAACACCTCCCCCATCACACCATCTGGAGATAAACAACCACCTCTTCTACAACCAAAAGATCTTATAGTCAGTTGCGTTTCACAATCTACAACTAGCGCGATGCAACAACTTGAGCTCACTTCAGTTCACTAAATCACCTCTCCTTGAAGCTCAAGGTGCTGTTACAACCAAGCTTCTTTTTTAACAACCAGGCGATGAGAGCGTTCAAGTGAGTAGAAAAATATTACCATTCAATGGAAGGGAAGGCCATCATGGTAGTAGAGTACTCTGCCTCTCTATTTGAATCTTCCTCTGCTTTGTGAAGGGAAGGAGAGCGAGTGTTGGGAGGCAGGTCAAAAGGTCCTTTCCACCCAAGGCCTCACCTACGTCCTAATGAATTCCCAGGGTCCATCAACATGCGGGCGCTCCCATACAAGCTAACCAATGATTACACCTGGAGGGGGAGAGAGGGCTGGAGGAGAGGGTTGCAAGGGGGAGAGAGAGAGAGAGCACCCCAAATACAGACACGCACATACAGACGCGCACGGGCCCATACACACGCACAGATACACACACACACACACACACACACACACACACACACACACACACACACACTACAACCACAACCCCCCAGATTGGAGGCAGGTGCAGCAGCAAATCAAGCCTCATTAGCTGCACCTTCTGCTAGCGTATACTGTGGACAGATGGAAGCTCGCCCTCACATGTTACCTCACATCAGATGGCAGTTGGAGGAGGGTGGCTTGGGGGTAGCTGTGAGGTATGCTCGCCCCCTTCTGCCAACGCTACTTCCTCCGAGGTACAAGATGCCCTTAAGCACAGATCTAGCACCAGACTGCTCCTTAACCTTAATCCCGTCTGTAACTATTAGGTTCCCCAGAATATCTGACATCAGATCAGTTGTAACTTACTCCCTGTCATGCCTGGCCCTAGTTATGGAGATGCATTCCTGGCCTGAGGACGAGAGGAGGACCTGCCGAGACCCCCGCGGCTCTGTTTCTGCCGAATCCATGTAAAAAGAGCTGCGTGTGTGTATGTGTGTGTGTGTGTGTGTGTGTCCATGTGTGTGTGTGTGTGTGTGTGTGTGTGTGTATGTGCGCTGGCATGTGATATGCCAAGACACACTGTGGGGCCACCAGGTAAGTGACAGAGTCACAACTCCCGGGTATCACATCACCCCCTCGTTCTAAAGACCCTGACACAAGATCCTGGGCAGCTAATTGAAGCAACGATGCAATTCGTTGGTGCTGGGCCAAATGTCAACACCCTCTTCAAGGTAACAACGGATTTAAACCCGTCCTCTATAGGAAGTGGGCAAAGGTGTCAAGGAGAATCAATGAAATGTAAGAAATGTGCTATTTCAACACATAGCAATGCTATCAGAGCGTTTATAGAAGGGGATGGTAAGTATGTTGGAATTTATTGTTGTGCCCCCTCGAGGGGTATTTAGTATTTAGCAACATCTGTGATTGTGAGGTGCCCACTTGATAACCACTATGGTAAACCCACACTCAACAACCCCCCCACCCCCTCTTCCTGACATCAAAGCCAGGTTTCCATTAAAGGACTCTAAGTTACGGTGTCAGGGGCAAGTTTATGGCTCAATGGTTGAATCCGATCTTCTGTAAGGACAAGTCATCATGTATAATTAAAGGCATGGAAATATACTGTATTCCCACATCCACACATCCCAAATGTATACAGTATGACCTAGCTGAGATTAGGTTAGCGGAGCTGCGGATGGTGAAATTCCTGTAAGAGTTTTGGTGGCGTTGCTGTAAAAATGAGGGCAGTGGTACAATGGGGACTTTGTCTAGACTTGGTAGCTGGTGGTGGGAGGGGTCACTGTGGTGGGACTGGAGCTGTGGCATCAATGAATTGAAAAAGTAGTTGGCTCGGAAGTACACAAAGTCCTTAAGGTTTTTTTGTCTTTTACCATACAAACCATAGTGGAGTGTTGAGTCCTTGATACAATGAGAATCCTGTATAATTTAGAGCAGAACTTTCCCGAATTCAAAGTTGCAGAATTCAAAAAATGTAATTTAGAATTTAGAAAAGTTACATAAAGTTTAATAACGAGTGAAAGGAAAGACCCAAACATCTGGTCAAATTATGTCCAAATAAGGTATATCAGTAAATAATCTGTTGGACTTTATTCTGCAGTAAAAAATGTCAAGGTCATGTCAGGTTACCTCTCCTTCATGACTCAACTGACTGGAATCCAAGTGGTTTGTCTGGTCTTCCCTACCTTGTCTTTTACAATCAACTTACATGTTAAGTTATTTTACTTCATGTCTATGGCAACATATTTTGACCAACACAACACAAGGTTTATTTTGGATGAATATTTCGAACCCAGTTGAAAAAACTTCATAATTTAGGCATATTCTGTTAGGATACAGAAATTGGTGCCTTGTTCTGCAATGACAATATCACCAAGTACATTGAGTTTGTGATGTCGAATCCTTATTTAAATGAGCTGCATACTTCTTGACAATTTTAATATTGATTTCCATCAAGCTGCTGAAGAGGTGCTTCTGTTTGGCTGGGAGCTAATGAAGAGAAACAGACACACATATGGGACTCTTTTTTTGTCTCTTTCTTCGATCCGCACCCAGATCCGTACACCATATGGGAAAGGGTGGATGAGAAGACGGGAGAAGCCAAACGCATGTTCAGTCCTGTTCCAACTGCATCTGAAAGAATCAAAAAGTCTCCCTCTCTTGTCTCACACTCCCATGGGCACTTAAAAGTGAAGGTTACACCTGACAACCCTTTAATGGTTCTTTTTGGTGGGGTTGTTTCATTTTGAGGAAATATTCATTATTAATGCGTTGCTTGTTGCCAGGTTTGTATACACAGCACCATATGTTATCGCAGTCTTGCTAGCCTCCTTTTAAACCAAGGATTCAAATTTGTCATTTTGATATGCCACGCTATCAGACAGTCATTTTCAGGTAGGCTGGTCATGTATAGTTGCTAACAAATGCAGAACTAATACAATTTAAATACCAAATTATGCTACATAAACCTATATGCTTGAAACCAGGGAAGCTCCTGACTTTACTGTGAAGGTAAACGACTTTCCAAAGTTTAACTTTCACACTGCGGAGAGTGTGAGGTCCAGCCCCTGATTTCATGGTTTCAATTTTAGCTTCAAGTCCTCTATCTGAAACCATTGTTATGCATACTCACTCCAAAAATCCAGTACACTCATATCTCTCTTAGTTGTTGACGTTGATAAAAAAAATAAGTTGGTCACACTTTAAAACCACCAAGGAGAGAATTCTCACTCAATCACAACGATGAGCTTCAGCCAAGATGGAGTTCTGGAAGCCATTAGCAGAGAGCTTCAGCAGAAAGTACAGTAAATGTTAAGCAGGTGAGAGACTGGAAGGTCGCAATGATGCAAATTTTACTAATCAGTCTTCTTCTTCTCCAAAAAAGATTGTCTTAAGTCCACAACTGTTTTAAAGATTGGTGTTAGTTTTGTGAATAACAGAATAAAAATTATTTGTTTTCGTGAATCCGGAGATGGTGAAAATGCACAGCGGGAATTACATCTTTATGGAGTATCACAATGTCATAGCGTGTGTGTTTGTGTAGTTATAATAATAATAATAATAATAAAACTTTATTTGTATAGCGCCTTTCATACAAGGATTGTAGCTCAAAGCGCTTCACAGCAGTAGAGTTTACATACAACATGATAGTAGAGGCAGAAACAAAACAGAAAAGGACACGCAGTAAATTTTACACAACATCAATAAAAACAATAAAATCAACTTATTAGAAACTAACATTCTAACAGGCTCCTTGAAATAATGTGATCAGGTTACTAAAAATATAAGCAAGAGGAAATTACATGAGAAAGGAGCAGTGTGCAAATCACGAGGGAAATGATAGGTATAACTTATATGGTAGATCAATCTTAATCATATTAGTCTTAATATTAGTGGTGGATTATATGCATAGTACAATTTGTGAGTAAATCAGTATCAGCAGTCTTAATAGTAGTATGAATGGTAGATCATATGCATAGTACAGTTTGTAAGTCAGTAATGGTAGATCATAGGCATAGTAAGTAATGTGCATAGTATCAGTAGGTCAAACTTAGTATTTGTGGAGTTAGAGGGTGGTAGATTCAAAGTCATCCATGCCGGCGATAGTGACTTGGTCGGCCCTCACGGTCCTGGGCTCTGGGAGAGACTGTAGGGGCCGGGTGGGCCCGTTTGTTGGCCAGCTGGTAGTCCCGGTGTGTATAGTCCGGGAGATTGTCTGAAGGTTGTTCAAGTTAGTAAGTATGGAGCCCAGTGCTCTGTTGGTGTTGGTATGCGCACGTCCGTGCAGGTCTAGTCTGCGGGAAAGCTTGGTAAAGATCAGGTAAAGGCCTAGTCCAGTGAGTAGTTGGCCTATTATCATACAGGTTATTATGTAGACGTCTTCTACGTCTTCAACGGTGAGAGGTGATAGGCAGACGGCCTGCCATTTGTCAGGCGAGTCCATGAATATTTAAAACGGGTGTACGTCACGCCGTTTGACTTTTTCAGATTAGTCGTTTAGCCCTCTATTTTCTTTCATTTGTTAATGCAGGCGATGGGGGTAGAAGAACATTTCCACGTGAAACATGCATAACGCAACTAGGAGTGACCTATTATATCTCAAAAGGAGTGAAATTTATGAAAAAAACGATGCAATGGGACCTTTAAGGGCATCCATTTTTTTTTATTGCGGAAAGACACTGCTCCAACTTTACAAATTGGGAGTGGTCTTCTGGGCTAATAGGAAAATATAATTGGATGTCATCTGCATAGCAATGAAATTTGATGTCATAGCCTTGCCCAGATTACCCTGTGAGGCAGCTGGATCACCGTGGGAATCGCGATCACGAGAATCCATCTTGTCAGGCTTCAAATTAATTTGATTATGGCCGAACCTCAGTTTTGCGGACCAATCAGTGTCCTATGAGGAACTACTGGCAGCTATGGGCATGGTTTAGACCGTGATAGACAATGATAGACGGTGATAGACAGATGGTTCATCCAATCACCTGCCAAGTATTTTTTGAAAGTTCTTGCCCTTTTCCAAACAGTTTCCAATGAAGACTTCCCAGATGGTTCTGTGTAATAAACCATCTGGCATGTCAGTTTAGTGCCCAGAGATAGTCGAGTGGTTAAAGTCTTTTGACCATATGCACACCCCTACTGGCCTAGGAGTGACCCAACCATAGCATTTTCTCCTGTTCCAAATGGTCAAGAACTGTGAATTTGTTAAGAAACATGAATTTCAAACCCGTTTATTGATTTCTTAGTGTATAAAGCCCCTTGCAGACTTGATTGTAACAGTATGCTGTAAACTGTTGAGTTAAAGGTGTTATTTGTAATATGTTAACATCAAATAAAAAGTCGAATTACCACATTGTATCGTAATATATAAATAGGGATCCCTTAAAGGGATGGTTCAGGTGTGAGTTACTCACTAGTAGTGATATAGATCCAAGGTTGTTAGCTCAGGCAGTGAGTCCTGTGTTCGGATATCTGGCTGCTTGTCTGAGCAAGCCGGAAGAAAACTGAATACCAGCAAATGGGGTTAGGAAACAGAAACATTTTAAGCGACAACACAACCAGCAAAATAAACGTTTTAACCATCCACAACAGAATACAACAATGTCTATGTATTACCGACGCTATGTTGGTGTTGTGTTCTGTGTTTTAAACAGCTAATAGGCGCATGATACTGGGAAGAGGCTCCAGTGCGTAGTGATACACTGGTATTCTGTCAAAAGACCCAAACCATCCCTTTAAGATATACTTAAGAGGCCATTATTCAGCAGTTACTAACTGTGCCCAACCCCCTTTGTAGCAATTTATGTTGCTGCCAATTGTTTGACCATTTGCAGTAATTTAGTAGGTTGTAAACGTAATGTGGGTTCTATGAGTATTTTTAGCTACGTTTGCAACTCAGACCCATTAGAACTCATTATTCTTTGTCGATATTGCCATTCAGACCACGCACACATTTATTTCAGTATATTTGTTTTGTAATTATGCTAAATTCGTTTTTCTTCTTGAAACATTTCATATTTTCCCCGATAAGAATCGTAACAGAGATTTGATGAGAACGATATCCAACCCTACCTTTGTCTCCCTTACTTCCTGCTCTGCTTTTCTACTGTTTAAGAATTTTAAAAAAGCTAAAAGGGGGTGGACTTCCCACTCTCCTTTTACAATTTTTTTGTTTATTATTAAAAAGATTCTCCTGGTTGTTTTAGTCACTTCTCCCTGTAACTGTTACCCCCCGCTGTAGTTTCATGTATTTTTTCCTTCAAAAGTTCATATTTGAAGAAAAAAATCCTTCACCAAATGAACTGATGAATGCCTGGTTCTAAAATTGTTGTCTTACAGTGCTGTGTGAAGGGCACGTCATCCTCAACAAAGGGCTCAAAGTCCTGTCGATGGGACATCATGTACTGGATAGTCTCCTGGCGGAGTCGCAGGTGTGCCCTCGAGTGGCCCTCTAACTGGTCACCTAGGGATCTGAACAGACAGTTCCTGCAGAGAAGATGGAGACACAGCTTTGATTTAGACACATGATATTACAATTATACCATATGTGCCTTCAAAGGTGCATAGCTCAGTGTTACAGTGGTAGACCTAAAAGGAAGATTCTCACTAACATAGCTATATTATCAAAGAGTTCTATTCCATTGATGTATTAATTAGTGTCTGCATTAACAGGCATTTGCTGGGTTTTGGGCCAGCAACAATTATCAAAGTTCTGCAAATCAAAAAATTAAATTACTATGTTTACATGCACAAAGTATCCGGGATACTAATGCATATCCTGGTTAAGGTCATATTCAGGATACACTGTTAACATGCACATTTAATATCCTGCTTTCTAATATTCCTGTATCTAATGTACTAATTATCCGGGCATAAACCACATTTCCTGTGTTGTTCTGCCTAAAAGGTCAGAATGCATATCCCAGTGCTGATTTTAGCAATAATCCAGAGCCTTCTGACAAATAATCTAATTTTGCAATTGGCCCTGCTGTTAACAATCCTAAATAGTAGACTTGCTCAGTAGTCCAAGGGAACCCAGGGTTAGGGTTAGATATTAATTGAATTTATATGATTGAAAGGCACAATTCTGTTTTCTCTGCACTCCAAAAGTGAGAGTTATCAGTTGCCAGCATATTTTGTTTCACTGATCAACATAATTCTTGGCAAAACTGAGCGTGTGCAGACCGTAAAACCCCACAACAAACAGGATAACATGTTTAGATCCTCAGGATCTGAGGCTAGAGTCCACCATCTCTCTCTGGATCTTACCCATCTCCAGGGACCTCTCTCAGCTTGAGGCCCAGCGCCTGGAGCTGATTGGAGAAACTGACGAACTCCTCCCCTTCGTCTCCATCCTGAGGCCGGTTCTTGCGGTCCTTGGCGATAGCCCGGCGCGCTGCCCGCTCGTCCCGCTTTCGCTCCACGTCGCTCTTCTTGTTGCTTCGTACGGCTTTTGCCGTCTGCTTCCTGGACATGATGGCCTCTGGTCTCTGCGACCTACAATCCCAAAGTATGGTGGTATAAATGTACATGGATCACACACCTCCACACATCTGGAACATATACATAGACACACATACACACACAGACAGAGAGAGAGAGAGAAGGTGAATGATTGTTGCTTGGTAACCTTGATAACCTAAACCAACAAAGTACTGTATGCGAACGTTAACTGGATGTGGGTGTAACTAAGCCAGATAGATGTCATTCTGCACAATACAGATAGTGTGGTAATAGTCATCATTGGCTATGTTGTAACGTATTGAGTTGGCGTAAACAATACCAGCTGCATGACAATGACTATTACTAGTGATCTGAAGAGCTACTGTCAGTGACTGAGCTAATACTAGCTGTGGTAATGTTGAATCAAACTTTAGCTATGGGCAAAATGAATAACCTGAGTAGCGTTTCTTATAATAACTTAAGCTAGATACGGTTATTTATCTAGCCAACTAAGTAGCTATGTTAATTGATTAACTCAAACCAGCGCGTTTGTTTGTCAACGTCGTCAGCTGGCTAAGTTTGCAAGCTAGCATTCAACGAGGGTATTATTGTTGCATAACACAAACTAAATGTCATTTTAAAAACTTACGTTTGTATCAAGCAACTGAAGAGTTTTATGTAGCAAATTATTTATTATCAACAAGGTGTATTAGATAAATCAAGATTATATTTTTGGCTACAAGTGACTGCTGGTTTTGTTTATAATTCAGGTTCCGCACACTTCCTGTTACGTCACACACTACAGGATGGCGAGTGGGCCAAACTCCAAAACATGGAAAAAAGCGAAAATTGGGAGCCCCTGCTGGATAGTTATCGCAATTAGCTCTTTCAGCAACCACGGTGACTACATCACTTACGTTTAAGTAGGGCTGTCAAACTATTAAAATTAACCAATTCTTGTGGTTAGTTATGATTAATCGCATTTTGTACTTTGTAAGAAATGTTCTCTTAAAATCAAGGATAATTAAACTTAAACCAAATGAATGTAGAGAAAACACAAAGAGAGCATATCAATTAAATACTATAGCATGTTTTCAAATAAAACCATTAAGGCCATCACAATTGTCAGAAGTATAACAAACATAAACACAAAACCTATATCAAGAAATGATCTGATAAACAATTTAACAAAAATAGAAAAATGGAAATGGGCAGGTTGAGGGACATTAATCTTTGCAAAGTGTGTATGTGTGTGAGAGAGAGGGAGAGAATGATGACCAGAGAGAGACGGAGAGACAGAGAAAGAGCAATGGTGAGAGAGAACGCGACGGAGAGAGAGAGATGTAGCTGGATGCAATTGGAATTATATCCCTGGTTTTCCACTATCTTAACTAGACTACAATTGTTGGCTTTTGATTTAGATAACATATCCATTACCTTGTAACATGTGGTTTTGTTCAAAGAGCCATCAGGCAACTTGAATTCACACTTACTATAAAAGCTATAAAAGCACCAATGGTTCCTTTCTCTTATCCTCAAAGAAAGCTCAGTATTATTTTGTGCGCCAGGATAGCCATAACCAATCAATCAACCAATCAATCAGTCAGTGAGTCAACCAACCAACCAACCTATCATCTACCCGTCTGCCTGTCAAAATTGGTAATTGTGGCAGTCAACAATTGTCAAATCACAAAGCTTGGAGTCAGGTTCATATTGTAAAAAGTCCCGTGGTGCAGACTGTGACTCAGGGTAATGTAGGAGGGTGAGTTATGTGTTTTGAAGGAAAAAAATGCTCCTCAACATTACTCTACATTCTGCTCTCTTCTTCTTCCCTTAGAAAATGTACTCACCACTAAGTCCATCATGACACCACGCAGGAGGAGTGGGCTGAGGACAAGCACAATGCATGCTATGTAAAACACCAGCAGACACACAGCAGAAGAAAACAGCCTAAAGACATAAAACTGCATCACAAAACAGGAGAAGGGAGTGAGATCGTCTATTTATTAGCTTTGGAAAACATGATAAAACAGTACTGGCCCAGTTGTTTGGTTGGAAAACCTGAACCACACAGTGCGCATACATCCACAGACGTAAGTAGGTATATAGCGTGGTCTAGACCTCAGTGAGTGATGTGCTTGTATGTGAACAGATCTAAATGTCCTGGAGGCTATGCATTTCTGCATGTGTTGCATTTCAACCCAAGGTAGTGGGTGGGATACCAGACCAGTTAGCCAGAGCCTGCAAAAGGGGATTTGGCTTTCTTTACAAATACATGCAATACAGTATGTGTCACCATACAATGAGGACATATGTTTCTATATGTATACCTCCTGGTAGAAATGTATTTATGTAAATGCAAACGTGCAATTTCATGTTTATCAAACCACTACTTTTTCATTTAGGCTCAGTCCAGTGTAGCTAACATAAGCTGAAAGTTTGCATTTGATACTAATACTCTACCAGACAATTGCCTGCTACCAGCCTTAAAAAGGATATCATATTTAGGATATCGTATTTACAGGGCTCTAGAGTGTGACCATTTTGATCGCACATGCAACCAAAAATCTGTCAAGTGCAACTAAACATTTTCATTGGTCGCATCGGTGTGCCTGGCATTCAGCAGGTCTGTCTCTGTGTGTGTATGTGTGTAGCGTCTTATAAGCCCTGTAAACGCAAATGTCTGTCACTGACTGACTCACTGACTGACTGACCGAGTGATAAAGTTACACCATACTTTTCAGTCACGTAAGTCCGATTGTTTTGGCCACATCTAGGGGTGGGTGACACCACAAATGTTGGCTTCGATCCGTTACCAAATAATACTAAAGAGGAGAGGTTTTGCAACGCTTTGACAGTGAGCGCACACAGCAGCAGCAGAAGCAACGAGTGCACTAAGACATGGACAGAGACAGTTTCTCTACTCGTTAATGAAATAAAATTGTGAGAAAGAAAGAGAGCGACAGATCCATTTTCTTTTTTGGTATCAATCCTATTGACGCTAGAATCGATCTTCAAAACGAGATGTAATATCTGTAGTATCGACACTTTTGGTATCGATCCGCCCGACCCTACCCTATACTAGGTCCTGCCCTAGTCTAGTCTGCATTAGTCTAGTCTGCCCTAGTCTAGTCTGCCTTAGTGTAGTCTGCCTTAGTCTAGTCTTGTGTAGCAGTTTGTTGTTCTGTCTGACGGGCATGGGCCAGCTGAGGGGGATATTCTGTAAGGACCTGGGAGCAGCGCACACCTTAGTTTGAGTTATTTAAGTTTGATTTATTTGTTTGAGTTTGTCAAGCACTTTAAACATCAGAACCTTTAAGTTTATTTTTCATTTTTCATGCATGTAAGGGCCAGATTCAGGTTTTGGTTCTGCTTCACTGGTGTTCAGCTTTCAATGAGTTTCTTTATATTCTTCATATGACTTGAAAGTAGATGTTTTCACATTTTCTCTGTACCACCAACTGTACATGTGAATAAGATGTGTATATGTGTAGATGTGATTTAGTCTTTCATTGCCTGCTGTTAGAACTGCAGTCCATCGGCCGGGCTACTGAGTAGTTCCTGTCCAAGGTCCTTAGGCAGATTTTACGCCATAAATTCTCCTAAGTTTTTTTAGAATTTTTCGTATTTGAAACAATTTGCATTAACTTTATTGTTTTTAACTCAATCGATTACTTAGGCGGGTTATTAAGGCTACTTGAAGAAGTGCTTGGGGGCGGGGGGCTGACACATACAGCCTAGATTTAGCCTATATTTTGCAGTGACATTTCACCTCAGGTTGTGTTTATTAATAAGTAAGTTTGTAGGCATGTTAAAATTATTTGAATTTAAAATCTAAAATGCTACATAACACAATGCAACAATTGGTGAAGCTAATATACATTACAAATTGAAGAAATTAAAACCAGTGAGATAATCAGGACAAATGTAACAGCTGTACAATCATTTGCACTTGACTTTAATAAGATACTTTATTTGCTCCTGATCTATGTGGCTATTGGTGCATTTTTATGCTAGCTATTGTCTTTGTGTAGGTACCCTGGATCAAAAAATTATAAGGTGGTCTTGTCTTTACAATTTCCAGTCAGACTGCAGGTATTTCACATCCTTGCTGGCCATCCTATTTTAGGATATGTCATTTCAGAACTCTTGCACAACTGATTTGACGCCCCCGTCCCATGACACTTTGTCATACCTTGGCTTTAGCTGAAATGACACCAGCAAGCTTTACAACAAGTTTATTTTGGTTAGGTTTGGCTAACTAGCTTATTCTTAAAAGAAAGGCGCAGCTTTAGAAAGCTATATCAAAGCAAAATATTGCAAAATGCAAATCAAATTGTTAACCTTTTCAAAATTCAAAATTAATATTTTCTTGATTAAATTATAAAATTTGACCAGTGGCTATAGTGAAATAACTACATTTATTAAGCTAGCTAGCATTTGTTGGCTAGCTATCTAGGGGGTCCCACAAGGTTTGGTTCTAGGCCCACTATTATTTACTATTACATAAATCCTAAAAAACCTTGGACAGAATATTCCAAACTCAGCCTTCCATTTCTACACCGATGACACTGTCATTTACTGCTTTGCAACTACTCCTGCTAAGGCTTTTGCGTATCTTCAGTATGCGTTTGAGCATAGCTTTGTCAACTGCAACTTGTTCTAAATACAGATAAAACAAAACTTTTTTTTTACTACTTCAAGAACAGTATGATCAGCATTGTCCAAGAAAATTGTTATCAGAAATGATCAACAAATTGAGTTGTTATCTACTTTTAAATACCTATGGTTTTTAATTGGTGAGCATTTGTCTTTTAAGGTGCATATCCAATATGTTCTAAAAAAGCTGAAGCTTTAACTAGGATTTTACTGTAGAAACAAGTCTTGCTTTTCTTTTTTATGTGAAATGGAAATTGGTGGAGTCTACCTTCTTACCTGTCATTGATTATGGCGATGTATTGTGCATGAATACCTCTGCTCACTGTCTTTACATGCTGGATAGCGTGTATCATGGGGCATTGAGAATCATTACAAACTGTGGATATTTTACTCACCACTGTGTATTATACTCAAAAGTGAATTGGCCTGCTTTATGTACACACCACCTCAGTCATTGGCATGTTTTTATTTACAAAAATAAATTCTTGGCAAAATTCATACTTACTTATCTTCCATTTTAAACCTAAAATATGGAAAATACAATCTCCGTTCTCGGGACATTTTGCTATTTGTTGTTCCCAAAGTCCGAACAGAACTGGGAAAGAAAGCTTTTGGTTTTCCGCACCTGCTGCACAGAACAATCGACAGACTGATCTTAAACTTCAAAACATAGTAACCCTGAAATATTTTAAAACTATGGTGAAATCTATTGATCTATCTGATCATTTTAATGTTACTCAAATATATGTGACTTATGTTAATTTATTGTTGAACCTCTGTGTTGTTGCTATTCTTGGCCATGTCTCCCTTGTAAAAGA
>OMKK01033064.1:0-15995 GCA_900302305.1 Polymixia japonica | reverse complement strand
GCTGTAGAGGCATTTAAACAACCGGACCTCTATTTCCATGGTGAGGGCCCTGGGGTGTCTTATAATATTTCCAAAAAAAGGGAGCTGAGAGGAACTGAATATGTATCAGTATCAGCAAATATCCACTTAAATAATCCAACTGAAAAAGTCCAAAAATAAGCTTCTCAATAAATAAATATGGTCAAAAACTTTATGCTCACCAAACATTTTCCATTGTCTCCCGAAATGCCTGTCAAGTCACCTTCAACAAGCTTCACCACCTCCTGTCTAAGTGATCCCTTCAAAATAAAATACACGAATTGCAATAAACTGTTCATGATTACTATAACAAGGGAACTCTTACTCTGACAGGAATACATTTGAAAGGAAATACAAACAGGCTAACTAAATCAACATGACACATTAGAAAATGAAGTTAGTATTATTCCAAAATAATATTTGATAGCCATAAATAAAGTTAATAAAACAAAGAATACATAAAAACTGGCTCCAACAATATATATATATATCTAACTGCTAAATTTACTAGTCCTTCATAGTAGCCATAATGCTATCTAAGCAATTATTTCATATTTAGCCCAAAGTAAACATTACTTACATTACATTATACCTTTCTTACGAAGAAAGGTATAAAAGTGATTAACATATACTTTACCTGGAAATTACAATAACCTGCTGTAGCGGCGCTTCTTGATGACGTCACATTCATGTTTACAAAGTGCATTTTCAGAACTTTTCAGAACCACTTGAATTTCGAAGATTTTCGTTTTGAAAACTTGAATTTTTTTTTTCCAGATTTTTAAACATTTTAATTCATAACCAACAAATTCAAAACTCTGTTCAAATGTATTTATTCACATTTAGCTTATAAGCTTATAAATTATAATAAAGCCTACACATTCACAGAAAAAATAAAATAAAAATAGTTTAATTCAGTGTGCTCCTAAATTCAAATCCTTTAGACACTTATTTTTTTCCATAGGCTACCTTTTGACCTAAGACTCATTCAGCACTTAGATAATATAACCGAGTTGTACGGGAAAACCGCGAAATGGCGCAGAATCTGAAAGTGAACCGCAACGTCTATAGAGTCTAGGAGAGAAAGAGAGAGAGAGGCAGAGAGAGAGGGAGAGAGAGAGAGAGAGAGAGAGAGAGAGAGACGCCTCTGGAGAAAACGAGGTTAGATCATCACGAATAGTATTGTTGAAACCTCTTCCAGTACATGTGAAGTAATGCCGTAACTACACACTTTTCCTCTTTAACCGCCCACGACACGCACGCGAGCGCGCTCACACGCACGCCCGGCAGCACACGCACGGTGGGAGTGGATGCTCGTATCCGCTATATAAGACAAGATGGGATAATCGTGCGCGTCTGGGCTCCGGGCGTCGATGCAGCTGCTGGATGTGGACTGATGGTCTAGGGTGGGTCTGGTTCCGACTGGATCTATGTGGCCTCATGTCGATGTTATCAAACATTCCGAGGATATGACCCTGAAAGGATCTGGCGCAGTTCTGTGAAATATCTCGACTGAATGCTCTGCGGACGAGAGAAATCCACCGTTCTCCGATGGATGATAGAATCCACGGCCAACTCTTAAAATAAGACGAACCCAATTGGTGCGGGAACCCGGGGGGGCACTGGGACCTTTTTTTTTAAAATTCATTTTAATTTTTGCTGAGAATTTATTTTTTTGAATGGGATAGGAAGGCACCGGGAACAGATCACCTCTGCATTCGTAGGCTGATGAAGATTGGACCCCCTCATCACCAGCAGCCCTGCTCCGCTACCGAATACACAGATAGGCCTGTTTGGATGGAGAGAGTGGAGTGAAAGCTGTGGGAGCCGTTTGCCTTGAGTCAAACCGTGGGGGGACGGAGGGAGACCGGGCCGGTTCAGCGGGACGGAGAGCCAGGTGCAGTCAGAGCGCCTCCATGAGCGTCTCCTCCCGGGGCGGAGCGCCTAGAGCCCAGCAGGAGCGTCTCCTCCCGGGGCGGAGCGCCTAGAGCCCAGTAGGAGCGTCTCCAGGGCCACGGATAGAAGAGGGCGAGTTTGGAAGTTTTAATGCATATGATCACAACCACCATGATTTTTATGATTCTTGGTGCTTCAGTTGTAATGGTAAGGCCCCCAATCATATCATTTTTTTTTTCCTTTTTCTTTTTTGTATCCTGATATAGCCTATCCCGTTTTAAACTAATTGATGCAAATATATTTAGATATATAAAGCATCTATTGTGGGAAAACTACATTGCAGCAGGCCTATAAATGGCATGTGGAAGTAGGTTATAGCCTACCTATAATTAGCCTACCTGGTAACATAAATAAATAATCTAAGAGGATTTCAATGAGTTTTCCCTTAGAATCAAGAGGGTTTCCCAGTGACATTCTATTTTATTTTAAATTTCGCTCAAATAAAAAGCATTTCTATCTGTTGGAGTAGCCTGGCCTATTGCTCGACATGTCCCAGCTGACTGGAATGCTTCTTTGCAGGCTATAGCCTGTTTAATGGACATGAACGCACTACTGGACCGCTTTCACAACTACATCTTACCGCATCTACGAGGGGAAGACCGCGTCTGTCATTGCAACTGTGGAAGGTAAATGCCATCATCATCATCATCATCATCATCATCATCATACAGTATTTGCCATCTTCAAATCTTCAGCGTCAAAATCTTAATTGATCATTAGGCCTCTCGAAGATTTCGCGCGATGAAGCTCTGGACACATAACGTGATTTATGCGTAAAATCTTTCGATATGCTGATTAACTGTCGTCGACCGCGATTTTATTCGTGGTCTGCGTTTATTACAAATAGCTTGTTTACAGATTTGGTCGGTGTTCATTGAGACTACCGTGATTTGATTTTTGCTGCATACGAAGGTGTGTTGGAGCCATAAATAGGTAATGAATTACGGGGAATATAAAACCGTTCAAAAACAATTTGCACCTCAAGTGAGTTTTGCGTTTTACATCTAGATCTAGATCGTTGGTAAGAATATAAGCCTGCTTTGGGGACAGAGTATTGGCTACTGATTTGAATACCTGCTGTTTGGTCTATAATGAGAGCTCACATCTTTCTGGCAGCTCATAGCCTATGTTTGAAAAAATAAAATAAAACAGCATGATATTCATGAATATTTTCAGTTGCAATTTCTTGGCGTTTTCATGCATTTCCATCAGCAGCAGTGATGTATGTGCAAAACTGAGAGGCCTACATGATGTGAAACCCTAGGCACAATATGTGCCTGGTCATTGGTTTGATTTGTTTTTTGTTTTGTTTTTTAAGTTAAATGCTCTCTCTCTCTCTCTCTCTCTCTCTCTCTCTCTCTCTCTCTCTCTCATTCTCTAGCTTGCCCAAGGGTATGACAACAATGTTCTGCCAGGATTTAAAGTAAGAGCTATTTGCTCCAATAGGTCCACACCTCCATCCCCTTATAATAATAAGGCCTGAATTGTCCATTCAGCCAACCTAGTTGTGCACTGAGCAGTCAAAACAGATCAGTAACTTTAGGAGAGCATTTGTCACTATTCATTAGTGCATAATTTGAACAGATGCACAGTAAAACAAAGCACTGAAGATATAATTGACATACTGCAGCGGGGGAGTTGATGGGTGGTCATCAGAAATATTAAGCGTCTGCCTCTACAATGTTTTTAGAGGCTCTAAATCTAGATATGGGTCATCATCAGGTGCTGGTAGATTAGGCTTGTCATAATCTGGCACAAGATTGGGAAAGGCCTCTCTACATTAAGGAGGTTTAGTTTGTACAATATAAACAAATTCAAGACAGTTCTTAAGCAATGGCATATATAGGGATACGGTTTGCAGACAAATATTGTAATGTGATAATTGCATATCATGGGATATTTTGACAACTGTGGCATCATTTCAACTGCCTAAATATACACTATTTTGAATGCAGCCGGTCTTTTGATTAATGTGTAAAATAAAGAAATATCTGCTGCATTGACTGAAATATCTACCACAAGGTGTTTGTTCTCTTGTCCTTATTAGTACCTGTCGATTCATAGCAATATTTCAAATGCCAAAACTGTAAGCCTAGAACTGCCCAGGAATTATGTCCAACCAAGACCAAACCTCGGCTATCTTCTCTGTTTTCAGGTTATTGTTGCCACACATTGTCTTTCACTGACCTGGAAACACTCCTGAGTAAAAGTCGGTCATCAGTTTTTACATCAGCATGAAGCTGGATTGATAGATAGATAGATGAGAGAACACCTGAGCTTTGGCACTGCCTGCCTGCTCCTCGATACATGAGCTATGTAGGTGTCACCGCGACGACAGCGCACACCTCATCACGCTTGAGGACACATCCACTGTCCTTTGGTTTGGATGTTGTTTCAGCGGCTGTCAGGGCTGGAGCCTAGCCTAGGTGACTGTATACCACGCTTCTGGATTAGGGGCAACGCTGCTGTGTGGCCTGCGGGTTGGTAGAGAAGACTGCAGAATTGTTGATGGGGTGCTGGTTTAATCCCAGGCAGTGCCCAGTATTGCAGATATGCCCCTGAGCAAGCAACAACCTCCTCCAGTGATAGGTGTCGAAAATAACCCAACATATGTCAGTTTTCTGACTTAACATCATTACCTGTCTCACAGTGTGCCACCTTAAAGCCCTGCATGATTGATTTTGACATTTTGAGCTGAGGAGGTTTAGTTTGGAGGTTGTTGCACAATAGGTTCCCGCAGTGAATCAAGTCCGAAAATGTCCATTTAGGCAATTTATGAGTATTTTGAGTAGACAATAACATTTTCTAAGCAGAGCCAAAAACGATTTCCCACGCAACATGATGTTTGTTGTTTCATGCTGTGACGTTGCTAGCCTAGACAAACAGCTGTTTGTAAAGTTATAAAACCCTCTGAACCCCCTACACCTGCCTCTTTGTGGTGAGCCAAACAGCCTTCCAGTTTTCAGAACTGCACCGTTGTTATATAAGTTTGGGAATGGCACCAGTACCGCTGGTACAGGGGGCGTCGGTTGGTTCAAATTACCCACCTCAACGTTCTTTGCTTCCGTTTGGCGATTATTTAAAAAAAAACAGCAAACAAATAACGACTGGAGGTTAAACTATAAGACATGCAAGAGGAATGGAAGGGCATCATTCTAAGACTCTCCTTGCGCTTTCACCAACTTTATCAATTAACTTCCTCCCCGTTCAGATTGAACTTAGGCTCTTTCTGTTCCCATGTCAGGTAAGGTCAGGTGTAGCTCGCTTTTCATCAACTGGTGGATCTCATTAGCAAGACAATAGTAGCTTGATGGAATGTAGAACGGAACCTGAATGGAATGTCAGTGTGTTACTTTGTGAATGTCATGGGATGAGTTTTGGTCAGTTTATACTAAAACACTTGACAGAGTGAGAAGGCCTGTGTTTTCCATCAGCTACAATGAACAATGAGAAATATTTACTTGTCCCACAAAATGTTTTCAGAATCTGTCAACTTATATTTTATCAGTTCTTTGACTGTGAACGCTTACCTAGATATTAGCAATCATAAAACCTGTAAAACGATGTGGAAACCATTACAATTGGTTCCATTTTAGTCCCTGCAAGTCTACTCTATGTGGAATCAATTGAAAGAGTAATTGCACCCTAAAATACGTTTTTTGTTTTTAGTGAAAATCCTTAGTGAACGTTGTGAAATTACTTTCAATGAAAAACATGTCCTGGATGAAATCTCAACATTTCTGTGCAAATGTGATAATATTTGCATTTTCTGCAATAAATCTGCCAACAATGTGCCCCTGCTGGTTGAACTCTGCCATAGGTGTGCAGTCCTGAATGCTTACACGATCAAGTACTTCTGTCCACAAACATGTCACATGTCCACAAAGCATGAATTTTACTACCCCCACTTATCAGAGTCTGATCCCAAGCAGCCTGGTAAAATTCTCCTTGGTTTTGAATTGGGAGTATAATTCTAAAACAAGATATTCAATTTAAATTGAATTTGAAATGATGCCCACTTTAACAAAATAATTAGTGGTATTAAAGTAAAACTCACTATACTTAAAGGGGCATGGTGTAAAGTCATTCCTCTGGTGTTTACAAGGTGAACTGCAATCAGAATTCAAAACAAGACTAGTTCAAAACCGAGTATATGGCTGGACCGCGTATGGTCAATGTTAGGGGTGGGCAGATCAATACCAAAAGTATCGATACTACAGATATTTACGTTTCATTTTGAAGATCGATTCTATTTTTTTTTAATTCTATTTTTTAATTGTGTCTCTAGTATGGCAGATTTATACATTATGCGCAGGCATTTTGACAGACAAGTCTGTCACGGACAGAATGTTTTGTAAATAGGGTATCTCAGGCATATGGTACACATTTTTCAAACTTCCATGCAGATATTTCCTGGTCATCTTATTCTAGTAACACAGTAGAATGTAACTTTGTAACATTATTGCAGTTGTTACCGAACTAAACACTTTTGCTACATTTTAGAGGATGCATTTATCATTTTTAACATTTACTTTTCCAGGAGGTGTTTTGCTGAACATGCACGCTCCTTTTCAGAATTGTCCTTCCTCACATTCATGCAGTTACCTGAGAGCTGCTTAGTATATCCACTGTCTTCCACTGTTGGCAACCAAGCAGCTCCAGTGGAGCGATTGGAGGGTAAATGCCTTGCTCATATCCACTGTCATTTCATTTGGATGTTGCTTTACCTTCTTTCAGGGGCTGGAAAGGTTGAAGAGGAACAGTAGGAGTATAGGTGCTGCTGTGTGGCCTGTGGGTTAGAGAAGACCACAGAATTGTCTTAACAATATTACTTAACGATATTAGTAATTTGCCAACTTATTTTGTGATTTTTTTCCTTGGCATGAATGCTCTTTTTGTGGCACTGCCCTGCCTCAGAATGTATGAAGGTACATATATTCTGTACCTACACCAGAGCTGCTGGGTACAACCATCGTCTTCCACTGTTGGCCACAGCTCCTCTGGAGCAATTTGGCTGAAGGTTATATACCTTCATCATATACCTACCTCAAGAGCAACTGACAGCTGCTGACCCACCAGTCACAACCCTTCTTCTTTAACCTCTTAGGTTGTGTCTCTCTCTAAAATATGTATGTAGCATTTTGTAATGACACCCTTCAAATGTATATTCAAATGTATATTCAAATGTATATTCCTGCTCTAGGGACCATGTTGTAAACCACAACCATCCCCTTAACCCACTTCATCTGTCTGGTTTCCCCCTAGGCATCATGTCCACTATGTGATCCCGTATGATGGGGACAATTCCTTGGTGGACTCGTCAGAGAACTACTTTGTGAGTGACAGTGTGACCAAGCAGGAGATGGACCTGATGTTGGGACTTCTCCTGGGCTTCTGCATCAGCTGGCTCCTGCTGTGGCTGGATGGAGTCCTACACTGTGCAGTGAGAGCTTGGAGGTCTAGCCGATACTATGGTAAGACAGCAGTCATATACTACTTATTAAGGAACTTATCAAGTCAAGTTTATTTGTATAGCCCTTAATCACAAGGCCTGCACAAGCCCACAGTTAAAACTAGAGTTAAACAACACCCAACTCAGTTGGACAAGGAAAAACTCACAGAAAAACCTTGTTAGGAAAAAATGGAAGAAACCTTAGGAAGGGAATACAAAGGAGGGATCCCCATCCAGGATGGTCAGACAACATCACAACAGTCTCCAGGATGGCAGTGCAACCAGGTCAACACTATCCTATTCATGGTCCCTATCATTGACACAATAGCCAGGCCATAACACACAGGCACACAATCCCAGGCAAGGAACAGGAGAAGGAAACCCACACATAGGAACAGTAGAGACAGCCATTCATCCAACACAGATGGAAGACAGTCCACAGCATTAGACAAGAGAAAAGAGAACAACATAAAAAGTAAGGACTAAAAGAGTATAAATGCAAAGAGGTGACTGCGGGGAATGGGACACATGGACAGGATTGAATGATGGGATATGAGGAGAGGACACATGGAAGGGGGGACGAGTCAAAGGACACCGTGAGTGTGTGGACGCTAGCAAGCCGCGACCACAGACCTGAAAAGGAAAAGGGAAGAGAGAGAGACCCATACACAGCAGACTGTCCAAACACTAGCGACTCAGACAGACCGAAAATGTAGGATAGAGGTTAACATAAGTACATATAACTAAGTATATATACTGTAGCACGGAAGAATACCTAGGCTACAATCCCATCAGTACCTAGTACCGAGTACCTGAGCCAATACTAACTAGAAGGCTCACCTAGCTGAATGAAGAGACTGTTGCTCTCAGATTAGACAAAGCTAGAGTTGATTGAGTGATAGGATCAGCCAGTGCTAGCTAGGAGGCTAACCTAGCTCTATGACAACACTGAGATTAGACTGGATTAGACAAAGTTAGGGTTGACTGAGTGATAGGGAAAACAAGTAGGTCTTAAAATTAGATTTAAAGAGATCTAGGTAAATAGATAAATAGATACTTAGACAAAGGGTTCTGCAACCTGCTGATTTCTTTTTAATAGATAAGATATAGATAAGATAGGAATAGATAAGAGGCCACTGCCTAGTGATCAGAGGTGCAGCAGTATGATTACTAGACTAGATCTGATAAATAAGAGGGCATAAGCCCATGTAGAATTTGATATATAAGCAGCAGGATCTTGAAGTCAGACCTAGCATGTACTGAGAGCCAATATAGGGAGGCCATTATGTACTCAAATTCTTTAGTTGTAGTCAAGATTCTAGCAGCACTATTCTGTACAAGCTGTAGATTTCTTTATACCAGAAATTGGTAGACTGGAAAACAGGACATTATTATAATCAGGTCAGACACATCTGCCATTGAAAATGGGTTTAAGTTTGGCAATATTGGGAACACTGTTTTGGTAATGTCTTTAATGTACATATTAAACACGAGAGTTAGAATCAAATACAACACCAAGATTTTGGGACTCTTTGGGAGATTATGCAGTTATCAGAATTTAGAGTTGCATTCTCAAACAGCTGGCTAGCTGGTCCAATAACCAGCTTCTCTATTTTGTATGAATTTAAAAACAGGAAGTTTAAGGACATCCATCTTTTAACTGCAGAAAGATACTGCTCCAAGTTTAGGAATTAGAAGTGGTCTTTCAGTCTAATAGGTATATAGAGTTGGGTGTCATCTCCATAACAATGAAAATGAATGCACATTATGTCACCAAGAGGTAGTGTATAGATATAAAATAATAAATAATTAAAGCTGCAAGCAGCGATGATCGGGCCCTCGCACCTTTGTGCACATCGGGGTGTGCTGCAGTCGAATTGTTATTATTATTATTATTTAAGATTTACGCAAAAGTAACAATGAAATACAACATGTCATACACTAATTAGCTTGCCATGATAATGAACTTAAACTATTCCTACACCGTATAATTTAATTTGTCTTCAGATGGCTATCTGATCAATCATTTTAACTTTGAGGTGTTAATCAGTTAATGGCACTATGACACAAAACATCATAATGTTGTAGTTCAGGTAACAAAACAATATTAGAAATTGAATATCACTTTCTGTGTCCACTATGTGGCACTAGAGAACACACACTAATTATACGTTATGTTCCTGTATATCAAATATAGACCACAGAGTGTAAGTGTCATGTAAATGGGATGATGTTTGTCACATAAGGCTGACTTCCTGTTGTCAGTAGGTGGCGCTATGACTATGACTCAATATTGAGTCAGTTCAGGCCTGGACTCCAATCAAGCATGTGAAATTTGGCGCAGATTTGAAAAAGTCCAGTCGAGTTACAACAACTTCCTGTTTCATGGCAAAACATGCAAATTGACCGGCGCACCATATCACAGGCATTTCAGGAAAATTCAAAAGCTTCACAATTTAGTATCGCAAAGGTCTTTAGATGTCACTGACAAACTTTGAAGTTGCTCTGGTTAATTCTCTAGGAGGAATTAATTAAAATACAACGCTCCACCGAGTGGACTGATTGGTCAGGCATCATGACATGAAACAGTGATTTCTTGGTTGAAAAAGCAATCAATCCAATGAGCTCCACGAAGGGACTAACGATTAGCCAATCAGCACCACGGGTGGGACTAACGCCGTTGGTTAGGGAAAATCAAATCCCTCGAATCCTCCTTACCCACGGAAATCGGTTAGAGTGGAGGAAACTCCTTAATCTTGCTTTGTAGTACACCCCTCTGGTGTGCAATAGGTGCAGAGTGGGCAAATTTCAATCAAGTTACAGATTGTGAATGGAATGATAACAAATATACAAATGGACTAATGGGGCAGTAATAAAAGACTAAAGAAGTGAGAGTGTCCGGCTGAGCCAACATCATAACAGTTTCCAGGACGTCAGCACAGCCAAGCCAGTATAGTCCCACTCATCGCCCCAACAATCATCTTAACGTCACAGCACACCTCCCTAGGGAGAACGAAAGGGAACCCACTCATTCCATTCCATTGTTATGATCTGTCTCACCATCAGAAAGACAGCTGTATGGCCCATCATGCGATGAGGCTATCTGTATCAAACATTATACTTCTATTTTGGTCTCGTTCATACAGCGTGTTTATCTCTCTCACTTCCTGGTTCGTTCCATGGCTTTGTTTTGTACGTCACATTTGGAAAATCTCTAACCCAGATTGGTCTCCAGAAAAGAAGTTGGCTCACTGGGACCTAGCATCAGCTGTGTATGTGTCACCAGAGAAAGACTGTTATTTTTGGAATCCCCTGGGTCCTAGCTTCCCAAGTGTTTTCCCGTGAGATTCTGGTTCAAATCAATCAAGTTATTAATATAAATGTGAGGCATGACACAATGGTGTCAATATTGACACAGTCGACCCCTATGGGTTAAGGCCAGGGAGGAATGTTGGTAAAACAAATTTCTGATAGTGTAAATGCACTATATTAATAAGCACTGCTACATCATTAAGGCAGAAGTTGATGACTTTTTAATGACAGCAAAATTCTCCACATCACCGATGGAATTCATATATGTGCCTGTAGCAAAGAAACACAAAGCAATGCCTACTGTTAGTTGTACAGTAAGGACACGACTTCAGTGCATTTGCGATGTAAGACTGTTGAAGCTTGCATGTATATGATATCACCTCATCTGAGAATCTATAACTTTCATACAAATAATAGTCGGATCCAGGGGAAACCAGCAAGTTTTGATGGTCTCTAAAACTCTTGCGCTCTCACTACCTGCACACCTTTTTTATTGAAAAGATGTAATAGTAATATAGTAATAATTTTAAGTATAACATTTAGTAACAATGGACAGTAAGTAGCCTATACCAGAGTTACTTTGAGCAAATTTATAAGTGTTTTAAGATATAATTTCAGCGCACCTAATTCAACAGGATCCTAAATGAACGGTGATGCCATTTCTCAAGGGAGTCAATGAGCAGCACTTTATTTGTTTGGATCAGAAATCCTGAACATAACCTGCCCCGGAGCAGGTTAGGTGTTCGGCATAAGTTACCGTGGTGATATACCCCGCTTGAAAGTAAGCAACCACCGTGATATGGAAAAGCTAGGATCTAGTGTCTAGAGTCAAGGGGGCGTCTTGAACCCTTTCACACTACAGGATAAGCCGACGTTGAATCTGAAGAATTGTCATCTAGTGTGAACCAGACTGTTACCATTTCCAACCGAAATTAACACTGAATACGTTTTAAGTGTTCAACAATTACTCAATCATAACATTAACACTACACAATAATAACATAAAAAAAATAATATAATATATAATTTGAGACATCAATGTATCATCAATAGAGGACACATTTTTGGAGGCCAACCCAGAAGTTAACTCATGTATTTTTATCTCAGAACTAAACCTGCCATGTCTCACAGACCTTACTTCTGTCTGCCTGCCTGCTTCACCTTTGCAAAAAGCACACTGTGTTAAGACACTGTGTCTCAAATTGCGATTAAGACCATGTGATTGATGACGTCCGAAGTTCACATCCGGGTTTTAGGACTCTAAACTGGGGTACTTTTATTTATTTTTTGTATTGTATTTGAATAGTTAACATATTACATTTACCAGTATTCATTTTCCATTGTACATTTGCGGAACCATGCAATGTCAGTGAATTACAAATTTGAATACAGAGAATAATATTTCACCTGACTAGTAGACAAAAACTTATACAATGTAACAAACAATTAGATTTAAATATTAGTTGCGGCAGCATTTACAACTCAATAAATCTCTCATTGTTTTACTCTGCTGGACAATGAAATCATAAAACAAAATGTGCACATAATTGTAGCAAGTGTGTTATGACTCTCTAAGAGCACATTAATATGAACTGTACAGAGTGCATGCTGGAAGACATAGCATACTTAACTATGTATAGCAAGCATATAGACATACAAATAGTGATATTGTCATTCTTTCCTAATATAAAATGCTATATAAAATGGGTATAAATCATCTGAGAATGAATACATGTTTAAACAGGGTGGCCTAGGGATTAGTGAGGTCATCCCCCAAACAGAAGGTCTCGGGTTCAACCCACTCTGTGGTCATACCTGTTGAAATATCCTTGAGCAAGATACTTAAAGCTGCTATGTGTGTTATTCTGACTCTACTGATGGTGAAGGGGAATTACAACAACAAGCCATTACAGATAAAAACAAGTATGACTTTCCCCTCCCTGTGGCACCTCTCCATTGGTCCTCTCCCCTGCTCATCAAAAACCTCACACACTGCAGCTGCTCCTTATTGGGAGGAGTTTATCGTCGGGCCGGCAATGTAAACATGGGTTAGGAAAGAGGGAATATCAACACACTGACCGAACCAAAGTGGCAGACACTTGTTGTGAAGACCATATCTCACTGGACCTTTGCATAGCATGCAGCGTTTTCATGTTATTTGAATATAAAATAACAAATAGCATATAGCAACTTTAAAGTCTCACTCCAGTTGTTTTTTTATTCCTGTTTTTTTAGAGAAAAAAAAGTGGTGACATGGTCATTTGAACCAGACGGTTTTATTCAACACCGGTAGCTGTTTGTCTAAGCTAGCCATGTCAGTGCACAAACATTACACATCATGTCACGTAGGAAATTGTTTTTTATCTCTGCTTAGAAAATTGAATTTTCTGTCCAAAATACTTGACTTAAATTGACATTTTTGGCCTTGATTCATTATGTGAAGCCAGTGTGCAGCACCAGGATGCATGTAGCCACTTAAAGGTCAAAAATCATGTGTGCCTTTAGCCCTATCTGCTCTCAGTTTAAAATACTATCATACTCTATATATACTAATTATATTGTCATGAATTACTAATATGTTGGTATACATAATGAGAATAAGAATAATATCTTTGTTACACACATCATGCAAGAACCATACATGTTTATTGTATTTAGACATACAGATATCATATGATATTAACTTCTAATATCTCACTTTATATGAAAGGGGCCATAATAATGCAAGAATTAATATATGTTTTCACTGAGACATACTTAACATATACTATACTTAACACACTTATATTTTGTGCCTAACTTAATCACCTGTACATTGTATATTTGTACTTACTGTTACATTTGCACTCTGGTTGGATGCCAAACTTCTTTTCGTTGTACTGTACTTGTGCTGTATAATGACAATACATTTGAATCTAATCTAATCTAATCTAATATATGATTTTTATAGATCTTTGTTAGAATCAACATATATGATTTTATAGACCTTTTGCACAGTGGTTACTATAGGTAGTATCATGATTAATACACAGACAGGCAATACTACTTGAAATCTTATCAGATACTGGTCAGATAAGGCAGGTGTATACAGGGAGACTAAAGTAAGTAGGGTCATAGATGTACAAACACAAACTTCAAACTTTGAAGACTTGAGCAGAATTAAAAGATCAGCACATCTTTTCATAAAACATGTTTTTCAATCCAGTCACCTTGTTCTGGGAATGAAAAATAGGCCAAATAAATGACCTTCCCCCTTCTTGGCTCTTCTTGTGTGAGTTTTTCTTAGCTTACTGTGACCTCTGGGAAAATCACAGACAAAACATCCCAACTATGATGAGTTCAGTATTATAGATAAGTATTAGTCCAGATAAAATACAATGAAGTAGCGTCATTTAAAGCATTCAAATCTTGAATAACAGAAAACTGATGAAAATAGCATTTTATCATTTCCAGTCAAAACAAAATTCACAGTTTAATGAGAATAATATACAATAACATAATACAATAATATACAATATTGAATCTCTGATTCAGTACTGATTTCCAACAGGGCTGTAAGACCACTGTAATGGAGTCAAGACTGAGACAGTTGTGAATGTATGATGTATGATGGAGACGTTTTAATACAATTTGCAGACAGAAACAATTAGGTGGAACTCAGCCCTCTGATAAAGACAAGTCCTTTCATTTACTTGTTTTAAATTCAAGTTGTATAACTGAGCACAGAATTAGTCATCAACATCACCAGTTTGGATCAAATAACAACATTATTTTATTATTTTGAATAGATCTGATCCTCCAATAGTGGCCAAGAGTGAATCAAAATAGGCTTAAGTCTAAAACAAGCCAGAAATGCTATAAGTCTGGCAGGCCAGGACTGAGACCAGACCCAGACACTAAGGCCTGCTTCCCACCCATGTGCATTAAACTGTGTACAATGTGTTTAAATTCCATGTCATGTTATTGTGGTGAAGTAAGAAACTTCCTTCCTTACTCAGATATTCCTGAAATATCACTTTCATTCCTTTCATCATCTCCTACTGTTATAAAAGGACTAAGAAAAGGAGTCCAGGCGTTGAGAAAGAAAAATGGGGTTTATTGTTAATCGGTGATCTAGCTTGTTAATGTGGACATTAGTAATAAAAGATTAACTATATGCTTTCAAAGATGATACAGCCAAGCACTTAGAAGAAGGATTGCACATGAAGTCATAGCATGTTGTAGTCTGAAGTCCGCCTTAGTCTTCTGCTCTGCCTGCAGACAGAACCAGAGACAAACACCAGACCACGACCCAGAGGACACATCTCTGTACTGGGAAAAGCTGCTCATATATTAATTGTGCTTCTCTGTGCTGTTAACAAAGTGTCAAGAGATCCTCTTTTTCCATTCATATTCCCTTTTAATATGTCCTCATATATAAATGTTGAATGTTCTATCAATGTCAGCCATCTGTTATACGGCACTCAATGTCAGAACAGGCCTGTATGGTGGAGGTGGCCTGGATCCCCAGGCTGAAGTAGGTAGTGGGTGACCTGGATATTCAGACCGCCATGGAAAAGCTCTACAAAAATGTGCTCCAACAGTCTATAAAGGCATCTGGTGCCAATTAAAGCAAATAATAATGAATTCTTCACCAGTAATTTGAAATGAAATCCCTGCACAGAATAAGATGAACCGCACAAATTTGGGGTTTCAAGATGGTCAATGCAACAACACTGTTTAGTGTGTAATTGAAGCTACTTTTAACGGAGAGCTTGAAGCATACGTAGCATTAGTAGGTAAGGACGATGCTCGGCCAGTAGGTCTGGAAGACGTCGGTTTTGCAGCAGCGAGTCAGGCAATGCTGTTTCTCCAGTGTACAAAAGAAGGAGAAGGAACGTCCATATTCAACACTGCTTGTTGTATCGAGGGGCTGCAGGCTGCTTGTTGTATCGAGGGGCTGCAGGCTGCTTGTTGTATCGAGGGGCTACAGGCTGCTTGTTGTATCGAGGGGCTGCAGGCTGCTTGTTGTATCGAGGGGCTGCAGGCTGCTTGTTGTATCGAGGGGCTGCAGGCTGCTTGTTGTATCGAGGGGCTGCAGGCTGCTTGTTGTATCGAGGGGCTGCAGGCTGCTTGTTGTATCGAGGGGCTGCAGGCTGCTTGTTGTATCGAGGGGCTGCAGGCTGCCTGCTCTGTGCTGGGAGGGATGCCCCTCCGCTGGTGCGTGTGCGTTGGCTGTGACGTTGACGCTAGGTCAGACTCATTTAGCCTGTCGGAG
>OMKK01033061.1:0-18874 GCA_900302305.1 Polymixia japonica | reverse complement strand
AAATGGGTGTTTGTGCAGCGTTAATCTGCTAAACAAGCAGAAGCGCGTATTGATCGTTCTTGACTAAACCTCTCTCCCACATGCGGCACATTACCGTCATCGACACGCCACCTCTGTGCAGGCTCGCTCACAAATTCCCTCAGTTTCAGCCTCCACGGATCAATAATGAGGCTTTGACCACTCCCGTGCTCCTGTCCGTTCTCTTTTGCACCCTCGCTCATCCCCCTCTCCTTCTTGTTTTCCTCCCTCTCTCCAGTGTACCAGATGACTATATAGGCCGCAGGAACCTGGAACATGTGGAGGCCCTACAGGAGAACCCAGTCAACCCAAACCAGGTTGTCATTGGCTACGGGCGAGGTCTCATGGTCATCTGGGACCTAGAGAGACAGTGTGCCGTCCAGCACATCCCCGCTACACAGGTACGCTGCTCTCCTGCCTAATCAACAAAGCCTATATGTTGGTCAAGGCTTATTTACACAACTGTAAGGCTTATGGCGTAATGGTCGAGTAGTATAAAAGAGCAGAAACCTCTCCTGTGTAAACTGAGATAGTGTGCCTTGTAAATGGCGTTACTGTGTTTCTATAGCAACTGGAAAGTGTATGGTGGACAGAGGACGGTGGCCATATTCTCAGTTCCCATAGTGATGGCAGCTACTGTCGATGGACTGTAGGTGCGGAGGACGCAAAGGATGAGGAAGAGAAATCAGATATTCCTTATGGTGAGGATGAAACGCTGTCTGTTGCACATTATATTTTATTCTCTGTCAATAAAAATGTTTCCACAGAACGGTTTGACTTAAGTCTGATCTCTTCTTTGCAGGACATTTCCCCTGCAAGGCCATTTCTAAAATTGTCCAGCTATCGACAGCAGACGGGTAACTTTGTTATATATACCTATATATATTCATCCAAAGTGCCACTTCCTCTTTTCCACACACACAGTTAGGTTAATTGGAGACTCGATTGCCCACGTGTGTGAATGCATGTGTAACGGTGGAGGCGATAGGATGGCTTGGTGGTTTGTGGGGTTGTATATCAACTCATATCAAACACACACATTTATATATGTACAGTATACTGTATATCGGACTTATTCCTGCCATTGATATTGTAAACCCGTCTGTCCTCAGGGAAAGTGATAAGTGAGCCTACCTGGTTTGACATGAACCTCTCAGTTCTAATCTTTAACTCCCATTTCCCAGACATGCTTCATGTTCTGCTGTTACACATTAATCTCTCAGCAAACAGAGCTTCAACTTGAACTTGCATTCTTTTGTATGTCGTGCGTGCCTGCCTGTGTGTCCAGGCCTCCGTTCCTGCTGTTCAGCGGCGGTATGCCCAGGGCCAGCTACGGGGACAGACACTGTATCAGCGTGATCCACAGTAAAACGCACGTGGCTCTGGACTTCACCTCCCGGATCATCGACTTCTTTGTCATTCGAGAAGGACTGCAGCACGCAGGTAGATGGCACGCACGCACGCACGCACGCCAGACCAAACAACCTACCCACACATGCAAACACACACCCTGACGGCTGCCCTTCTGGGACACCCTAACGCAACGCAGATATTGCTTTGATCTTTATTTTGAAGAGTTCAGTCCAGGGGTTTGTAACCGGTTCAAGGAATGGAACCGGAAACCGGAAACAAACAAAAATTTACTGTGAATGGAAAACGGAATCATCTTTTACTGTTCGGAACATAAATGTTGAAATCTCTATTACCGGTTAATACCAGTTTTGTTTTTTTCATTCTGTGTAATTATTTAATGAAAAGTAAATTTGTGAGGCTGGTTATAGCAGCAGTGGCAGACTATATACAGAGTTATACAATCAACCTCTAAGAGTATAAAGAGTATAAAGATAAGTGTGATTAACCTCCAGATCAATTATCTCCGTATACAGCTGAGGCTAGGCGAGATTAACGTTACTCAGTGCAAGCGTATTTTGTTCTTCAATGTCATTCTGTGTGATTAAACCAACATTTGATTTGTTGGTGTCAGTCAAGGCTTTATATGGTATTCTATATTACAGCCCAAGTTACTGTATGTCTGAGAAATGTTTCACATATCCTTTGTTTGATTAAACCAACTTTGGAGTGTGCCATGAACATCATGCTGTCAAGAACACGCATTCTATTCTTGCCTAACGTTACTTAATGTGAACACATTGTTTTTTGATACAGGATAAGGTTTTTGTTTCGTACGTTTATAAAGACATGACTATATGTTGCCTATTCCATTTTGCAGCTGAAGCTATACTGAGGAATTTTTGAATTTTATTATGCTTCTGATGCTTCTGTTTTTTGTTGTGCTTGTTTTTTTACGTGGCCATTAGCCTTTTCAAGACCTGTTTTTTCATGAGACTATTCTTAAAATCATATTTAAAAGTGAAACATTTTCATATACAGTATTGACTGTTAACGTATAACATTAAATTTGAAGAAAGTAAAATTTTCAAAGGTAATTGATTTTATGTCTGAAATTTGTTTTGCATCACAGCAGCTCTATTTAAAACATACACGCATCATATACAAGTTTCAAGATATGGGACACAAAACGCACAATCAAATTACACACAGTTAAACACTCTTAACGTGTACAATTAAGCATACATCATCATAATATCTGAATATCACAGGGACATGTAGGTTACGCCCACATTGCACCAGACCTGTATATGTGGTATCATTCTTATTATTCAAGCTAATGATGTCACACAAATAATAAAAATATGGCTGGCTTTAATATGTAAAAAAGAACAGTATTAACTGTTTATTTTTATTTACTTCTAAATGGTTTAGGAAGATTATGTTATGAGCAGAACACTAGAACAGAAACGTTAAAATACTGGTTCTGCTGAGAACAGGAAACATTCCATGTCCAAGCCCCGGTTTAGTCAGTATTTGTGAACATGAGCCAACTCTTTCAAAGCAAGAAACCATTCAGCACCATTGATAATGAGTTGGAGCCTGACATTGTGGAGTTGAAGACTGTTTGTTTTAGGTTTTACATGAAATTACCTTAATTTCATAATGGTGCTCACTGTTCTGAACCAGAAGATCCCCCATGGCGCGGTCACACTGTCCACAATGTCAGTGGAGCAGCTCCAGGCTTTACCTTTTGATAACGTCACGGTTATCAATTACGGTTGTTGTTTTTTTTGTTTTGTTTTGTTTTTTTATTGCCTTTTCCAGCTCATACAATGCAAGTTTGTTTACCTAGCCTTCTCCAATTGGTTGATTTACTTTTCCAGGTGATCCCAGTGCGCTGGTGGTCCTGGTGGAGGAGGAGCTGGTGGTGATAGACCTGCAGACGGAGGGCTGGCCTGTCATCCAGACTCCCTACCTGGTGCCTCTCCACAGCTCGGCCATCACCTGCTCCCACCATGTCTCCGCCATCCCCCTCAAGCTATGGGAGAGGGTCCTCGCCGCCGGAGAGCTGCAGAGCACGCACTACTCCACAAAGGTAGGTTGATGGATATTCTCAGACATGTGCACAGACACTAGACACATATAGAAACACGCACAGGACTCACAGAGGACCCAAAAGCTCTCAAGCCATTCATCATTTATGGTATGCATCCATATCCTAAACACAGACATATTCTTCCACTCTCCTGTTGAACAGATGGCATTAAAGTGGTATTACTGTTAAACTTTAATTTCCCTTCCTGTCATCCTCTCTCCCTGCAGCCCTGGCCTATAACAGGAGGCCAGAACCTGGCCCCAGACCCTCCTCAGAGAGACCTGCTACTCACAGGGTAAGTTTAGCTACATTTCAGGCCCATCAAGTGTTTCCCTGCACGATGCTAAAGCAACAGTCTCCTCTTCATCCATTTGAATAGATTCCCTTTATTATTGGTTAACATATATTTGAACAATATTGTGTTCCTCCGTGTCCACAGGCACGAGGACGGGACGGTGCGTTTCTGGGACGCCTCGGGGGTCTGTCTGTATCCCATGTACAAGCTAAGCACAGCTGGCGTGTTCCACACGGACGCCGACCCCAATGACAACATGAACCAGGGCACTGAAGGAGAGTGGCCTCCCTTCAGAAAGGTGTGCATGCGTATCCACAGTCCATAGAGAGGGCTTCAAGAAGAGAGGGAGTGTGAACTGGATACAGACGTCGGTCATAATCAGCATAGCATCATGACGCAAGTCTCCCTCTTTTCTCGTATTCCAGGTGGGCTGTTTTGACCCCTACAGCGACGACCCGAGACTGGGGGTTCAGAAGATCCACCTGTGTAAATACAGCGGCTATCTGACTGTGGCTGGCACTGCTGGACAGGTGAGCGGACTTTATCAAGTCTCAGTGTTTTACATCTACAGAGGTTATTGCGGAAGGATCAGATGTTGATGTTCTGCTTCTTTCCCATTTTCCATGGCGTCCTCCGTTCTGCTCCCCCCAGATCCTGGTGCTGGAGCTGAACGACGAGGCAGCAGAGCAGACGGTGGAGGCTAAAGTCGTGGACTTGCTGCAGGGCCAGGAGGGTTTCCGCTGGAAGGTAAAGACCAGTCTTCACTCAGACAGAGTCTCACTCAGCTGCCACCCAGATATATTAATCTGATCCATGTATTCCTCCTTGTTAGGGCCACACTCGTCTGGATGTGCGAGAAGAGCCAGTGATGTTTCCTCCAGGCTTCCAGCCCTTCGCCCTGGTCCAGTGCCAGCCCCCCGCTGTGGTCACCGCCCTCACACTGCACTCAGAGTGGAAGCTAGTCGCGTTTGGTACCAGCCACGGCTTTGGGCTGTATGACTACCAACAGAAGAACAACGTCCTTGTCAAGTAAGGAATGGATGAAATGTTTATTTTAGTGTTTATTTTTATTTATCCAAATAAACTTCAATGATCTTGTAGGCTCTTCTTTTTCAGCCACGCTCCTTAAAAGAAAACACAGTTCTACACATTCACAACTGGGAGCTGCCAGGTACAGCCAAATGCCACTGAGCAGATTCACTGGGGGTTAAAAGCCTTCCTCAGGGGCACCTTCAGGGTAGTTTTAAAGGGAAGGGATAGGCGTGCACTTTCCAGAAAAGATTTTCCCAGCCAGTCCGGGGAACAAAGGCTTGAGGTTGCTTCTGTAACGTCTGCGCTGTTGCCGCCCCAAGTTACATTTGAGGAAGGCGATATTGGCTTAAAGGGGACATATTGTACTTGTCCTTATTTTCTGACATATTTAGAATGCCACAATGTCGGATGTTCATATTAAACATGTCAGATAATGAGCTAAGCAAATGATAAAGTAATCCCTGTGAGCAAAAAGCTCAGGCTTCAGACTGCTCTTCAAGCTAGGTTTGAAATGTTTTTTTCTACTTTCTGCACGAGCTGATGTCAATTCTGGACTAATGTCTTTATATGGTCATCTGCTCCAGGCAGTGACAAAAGTTCAGCGGTCAAAGACGAGGGAAAAATGATGCATGCACGTCTTTACAATGACATTTTTGAAGTAATAAGCAATCAACTATAACCGACAGTGCAGGGAGATACTATACAGTCGTTTGGTGACAGCAGAACAACATTTTAGTAGTTAACATTACATTTTGTTATTTCCTGACGGCAGACGTTTTCCACTTAAGTCGGCATTTTAGTGCATTTCCCACACGTACACCAGAGACATCCTGCTGTAATCTTTGTTGCTGCAGATGTTCATGCTGTTCACTCCCATATTACAAATCAGATTCGGGCTTGAACATGTAAAATTGGATTTGATAAGTTGCCAATTTCCAATCAAGAATTAAATTATATGTTACTTAGTAGGTTTACAGTTTCACTTTCAGTTTCCACACCCGCAAGAGGATGTTGGCCAATCAGAAGAAATTGGGCTTATAGGCAGGGTGGTCTTAAAGAGACGGGAGCTAATACGGCTTGTTTCAGACAGGCTGAACAGAGGGGCTGCAAAAAGGGCCATTATAATATAAATAAGGACTTTTTTGAACTGTAAATCATGCAAAGCTACTCTAGTGGAGTCCCAGGATAAACATAAAGACCTGAAATGAGCAAAATATGACCCCTTTAAATGACTAAATTTCTCTGCATAATGAAGAGAACAATTTCTATGGAAAAAAGACCATGAACGTTGCTATGTCTCTATCTTTGGGTGCATGACCATATGTATGACTCGCTGTCCTGCCATCTTCTTCTCTGGTCTGTAGGTGTACCCTTAACCCCAGCGACCAGCTGGCCATGGAGGGTCCTCTGTCCAGAGTGAAGAGCATTAAGAAGTCCCTCCGACAGTCCTTCAGGAGGATCCGACGCAGCAGAGTCTCCCTCAGGAAACACCACGTCAACAACGCTGCCAAGGTAAGACACAGGACCTCAAAGGTGCTGTGGTAGTTCTTAGCAGTAACTTCCGTTTACTATGTCCTCCAGAGCTGTTTATTCATCATGATTCATGTCAAAATTGGGGTTTGATGAAATGCCTATAGGCCATCATCATCTCATGGTATAGTTTATCTCCCATGAGGATCTGTCCTTCTCTCATCTCTGTGCTTGTCTTTCTCTCTGGGTAGCTTCAGGAGGCCAACGCCCGTCTAGAGGCTGAGCTAGCAGAGATGGAGCTGGCCCCTGTCCAGAGGAAGATCGAGGCTCGCTCCTCAGATGACTCCTTCACCGGCCTCGTACGGACACTCTACTTTGCTGACACCTTCCTTTCAGACAGTGAGTTGCAACTTGATATAGTTGTCCACTTGAAGTAGCCCCTAAACACAGATCTAGATTCAGTTCACGAGGGGCATTGTACTCACGTGTCCACCTTTCTTGCAGGTTCCCATAACACGCCCTCCCTATGGGCAGGGACTAATGGTGGCTCAGTGTTTGCTTACATGCTCCGCCTTCCGCCCGTCGAACACAGAGCAGATGACCCCGTCACCGCACACCCCGGTGAGAAAATGATGCACGCAGTTTTATAAGCCGTTTGGAATAGCTTGAGCACAAAGTGTTCACCCGCTCAAACAATAGACTCCCTGTGAAAAGCAACACAGTGATTGCATATCCTCTTACACAATTTCCTTTCGCTTCCGGGCCTTTCTTCTCGTTTCCTCTCCCCTCCATCTCTCTCCCGCCATCCCTCCAGCCAAGGAAATCCAGCTGATGCACCGCGCCCCAGTGGTTGGTATTGTGGTGATGGACGGCCACGGGGCACCTCTCCCCGAGCCCCTGGAGGTGGCCCACGACCTGGCCCGCTCGCCCGACATGCAGGGCTCCCACCACCTCCTGGTCATATCCGAGGAGCAGTTCAAGGTCAGGATCAGGCAGCTCAGTGGTTCAAACCCTGAAAGTCTTGGAAGGCTTGAGTTACCTTTACTGCAATGTATGCTGCCTGTCCTTAGAGTACACGCTACACGCACTGACTATACTCTTTTGTGCGCGTCCAGGTGTTCACCCTGCCAAAGGTGAGTGCTAAGATGAAGCTGAAGCTGACTGCCATCGACGGCTCCCGGGTACGGAGGGTGGGCGTGGCCTGGTTCGGCAGCAGTCGCTCGGAAGACTACGGCGAGAGCGGCCTGGTGGTTCTGACCAATCAGGGGGACCTCCACGTGGTGTCGTTGCCGGGGGTGAAACTGCAGGTGCAGTACCCTTGCATTCGCCGCGAGGATGTCAGCGGTATTGCGTCCTGTGTCTTCACCAAGCACGGGCAGGGTAAGAAGTAGAGCCCTGCGCACCCACTAAAACAAGCATAGTGGTATTACCGGACTTCTAGATCATAGTCAATCCACACTATCTACTTACATTTTTTTGTGATTTTATTGATTGAGCATTTGCCCTGCTGACGTTTCATTTCCAAATGTGATGTCGGCCCGGCCGGAGATTCTCAATTCCATAGTCTTTTATCACTGCCCCATTAGTCCAATTGTATATTTGTTACCATTCCATTTGTAACTCGAAACTTGTAACTTGATTCCAAATGACCCACTCAGCACCTATTGCACACCTGACCATCCTGGAAAGGGATCCTTCCTCTGCATGTCCTTCCCAAGATTTCTTCCTCTTCTTTTTTTTTTCCCTAACCAAATTGTTTTTGGGAGTTCCTATGAAGGGTTAAGGTCAGGGGGTGTCAATTAATTCTTGGTAATTGTGAGCTGTAATGTGATTAAGGGTTATAAAAATAAACTTGACTTGGCTGCTGTCTGGCTACACTGCCCTGCTGCCCCTTCACCTTTCTCATTAAAGCCTTCCTTTGTCCTGTCATCTTCCCTCAGGCTTTTACCTGATCTCTCCATCTGAGTTTGAGCGGTTCTCTCTGTCTACCCGCTACTTGGTGGAGCCTCGGTCTCTAGTGGCGGTACCTCCCCATTCAGCCACCTCAACCCAGCACAGAGCACAGCCTGATGGAGCTTCAGCTGATAACAGGTAAACACACACACACACACACCTCAGCACCGTTTCTCTTATTACCATAGCAACTCATCAGATCATTCAGTACTCATGCATGCCTTTTGTTCCAGGAATGCCAGAAGGGATAGTGAAGATGCAGGTAAAATCTGCTTTGTCTCTAAAGCACATACTAAATGCAAACATGCATGTGTCATTATCTAATGGAATACTACATTGTCAAATGTAGTGCTGCTTGATACTGTCAAGCTATGCGTTTGTGCTAATGTGCTGTGCACCTGTTTGTTTATCCATAAACACACACACACACACACACACACACACACACACACACACACCTACCTCGTTAGTGGCTGTCTGTACTGACGTGCTTGCTGCCTGTGTGTTCCAGAAAGCGCTGCTAGACGTGTTATGGAGCATGCTTTGCTGAATGACGAGAGTGAGTACTCAAGGGAGGGACAGACAGACAGACAGACAGACAGAAGAGAGAATGCATTAAATGATATAGCTGAAAGATCCTATGCCAGGGCAGCTCAATTATTCCAACCCTGAAAGTCTTGCTTGAGTTACCCTCACCGCAATGTGTGCCGCCTCTCCTTACTGGTATGTCGGCTTTTTGTGCTCTCATGGCACCATAAGAGACACGCCTAAATTGGCATTGTGCAAGCGGAGAACCTGTACTGTACGTTTTGTTACACGGCAGTGTTAACCAAACCATCATCCCATTGCATGATTTGTACAACCTCCATTGATAACTATTGCAAGCTTTTTTTTTTTATATTGTGAATGACTTGGTGCAAGATATTTGACAAAGTTTATAGTCTTAGTTCGTTTAATAAAAAAAAAAATTAAAAAAAGACAATTAGCATCACATGTTTTGTTTCCTTGCAGAGGTACTTCAGGAGATCCAGATGTCACTAGAAGGAGAACAGACGTAAGTACTGGATACTGGTCTTGCCTGTGTCTCTGTCTCTAAAAGCAGATGGCACCCACATTATTTCAGGTTTATTTTGAAATCTAAAGCCAGACAGGTTATTCAGACGCTGTGTTGGCATGCAGCTCTTGCCAGTAGCTGAGTTAATGGAAGGTATTGTCTCCCTGCCACAGGTCATTCCTAGAGAATAATGTGAAGAGTGTTCTACCTGGGAAGGTGCTGAGCAATGGAGGTAATTAAAGAACTTGTGGCATTTTTGTTCTGCATTAAAAGAAAATAATTTCCGTTTCATCAGTTTTGTAATGGTGAAGGCCTATTCACGTTGGTTTTTTTTGTCCTTCCCCAGACTGAGCTAGTTGTCCACGCGCCTCAAGGGCACCTAGCGGCGGCATTCGTCTCCTGGCACGCCTGCAGACCACGCCAACACTACTTACTACCACCACTACTGACCCCTGACCCCTTGCCTCAGAGACTGACTCCCTGGTCGACTCTCAACTCACCTTGGCCCTCGCGTAGTGCAATACCAAAGGGCTTGTGTCAGTAGTTCACTATGAGGACTATGCCGTTTTGAGACTTGCCAACTCCTCTAGACATAGAGGGGGCATGGAGGGACCAACCGCTTGTGCCTAGAGACCAGCCACTGTACACACACACACACACACACACACACACCTGAACTTAGTACCTACTGACCTACCCACCTAGGCTAATAATCACAGCATGGTCACAGCCATTTTTCCCCACATCCACTCTAAAGCACATTCCCAACACCTGACCAATTAACCACGCAAAATCATCATCGCCATCACGCCAGCATGCTACCAGCATCTCAAGTCTGCCACAGACATCACTTGCTTAACCTGTTGGACTAAACATGCACCTCTACCCTCCCTTCCATTCTGAAAGCCTTTCTGACCACCAGCCTTTCCCCCCTGACCTCAACTGGACCTGGTTTGTCACCAGTCATGTCTCCACCGCATAATCTGGCTGGGCTTCATCTACCCACATGGACCGAGGCGCAGGGCATCGGGGGAGGGAATTTGTTTTATTTCTATTGACAAATTATGTTTTGTAACTTAATCTCGACATGATTTTGTGCCTATTTTGTTTTTTTTTGTTTTTATCGATCCTGACAAAACCTCAAATTTACAGACTAGCTATTCAAGGGAAAAGAAAATGTGTTCAGACTGATATTCCAGAGCAAAAAAAGGAAGGCGTTAATGACACAGAAGCTGTTTTTATGTGTTTGAACCGTGCTGATGTTTTTTTTAAGTAAGGACACAACAGGATTTATCGAGCATCACCAGGCTTTTGCAACAGCATTACCTTGCTAACATATCCCTCCTTCCCCTCCCGTCCACTCTATGATGTTTTAACAAGCTTGTAACCTGCCAGAGGTACTTCTCCACTACGGTGGAGCACACAATGCTGTAATTTTTAGGGGAACAACTTTCTACGGGGCTTTTTAATTATTTTTTATGTAAAGCTTTTTTTTTTTTATGCCAGCAATGAATAATGTAATTTAGGAATGTAATTTTTAAGATATTGGTAGTCAAATGTTTTAATATATATGTATATGAATCTGTACTTGTGCGTAACAGTGGGTCTATTTTAACTGGGGTTGGCTGCTATTTAGTCAGATCTTACAAGGAAATATTTTGGTACTGTCTCTCAAAAAAATGCTGGGTATTTTAGCATTTGTGGCCTAGAATATATTTTTGTAGTGAATGATTAAGTCTAAGAACCCTAATTGTTTTTGATTTGTAACTTCACACTACAGTTTCCCGCTGGATAATTATTACATGTTTTTCACAAGAATTTGCATGTCTCTTTATTTTTTACATAACACGTTTAACATGAAGAACAGTTTTTAACAGTTCATACATAAATTCTTATTAATCTCTGCGCTACTGCAAATTAATCCTACTAGTGTCTGGAGTGTCCTCTATACAAGCCTCTGGAATCTGAAAAAAGGCATAATGTTTAGACTCCCAACCCATCGTTTTGGCCTGTCTGATTATATTGTGAAATTCAGTGTTGGCTTTCAATTGAGGGGTTGACTCTACAAGACCAGCTATAATCTTGGCCAGTGCAAGCTGTGGCTGGGTCGTACTCGGTGAAGTGGATAAAGGAGGGATCAGTTGTCATACATGCACAGCCAAGAGTTTTGATCAGCCATTATGGGAGGAGGCGCTTTGTCCACTAATTGCTTCGAGTATAGTGGCGTTACTGAAACCTGAGCTCTCTAAGGGTTTGTCTGCGAGGCTGGCCTGGCTAACAGTGAGGTCTCTGTCAGAGGACGACCCTGGAAAACAACAAATGTGGAATAACATTCCTTTCCACTCCCAACCTTAAGATGTTCATGAACCTGTTTGGTTGTGCTTTTTTTTTTTTTTTTTTTACTGGCTTCAATCATAATCATATTCATCTTAATATCAATGCAATTTAGGTCATTGCACATGTATCAAATGGTTTAAGAAATAAGTGGCGGCTCAAGCATTTCAGTGCACACTGATGGAATTCCCCTGAGGCGAGGCAACGAGTCTCCCTCGAACCCTTTCTCTGCCCGCTTTCAGCACTTGTTGTCAATCACTCCACAAGCTGCCTCTCAGCTTTCCTCCCGAGCATTCAGCAGCTGCCCATATGAAAAGCTGCAGAGCTGTATGACCTGCCAAATGGAGCTGAATTATTCAAAAGACACTTTGTGTTTGTGTGTGTGTGCACGTTCACCTTTGTCGACCGGGGCGTCTGTACGCGAATAAGCGCGTGCGTGCGCGTGCTCGGGTGCGTGTATAGGCGCGCACTGTTGGGTGGGCATTGTATGTTTGTGTCTACCTTTTTTATAATGTTAGTGGGTGGGATAACGGTGTGTAGCGCCCCCCCTCCCCTCCCAGTCCTCAGCCATGTGTCTATGTATGTGTCAGTGACACCAGCTCTTGAGGACAAGCAGGAGCAGCTTACAGACCCCCAGCCATGCCTGTGTTTCACCTGAGAAGCCAGGTAAGCTATATTTCACTGAGATGAGCTCTCACTGCTTTTCCCCCCAGGGAGCAGCGGCTATACAACTACGCTTAGACCTAAAGATAGCCTGTCACTGCCATTTAGATTTGACCTACAGATAAAACATTTGTTTGGGATCACAAAAGAGAGAAAGGAGCCGTCGTTCAGCATGGGAAACATTAGCATACCGAGAACATTTACAGCCACTTTGACGAATGTTGCTAATGTTTCTTCTTTGGCTGTTTTGCTTCACGTTGATGCGCCATACATTTTGACTTGATGGAGACATTGTAGCCAAATACCATAATGCTGTATTCAAAGATTCGTTTCATTATTGAAAAATGAGGTCAGTAGTGGCTGAACTAGGTCTGACCTCGGTGTCTTAAGGCTGAGAACAAGGATCATAGTCTAAACGTGAGAAACCTGGTCTAAATGCTGACTGACCGAGCCAAGGAGCTGGTTTCACCGGGTTTGACAGACATGTCATTTGACCCGCTGCCCTTAAACATTAATTTTATTAAATAGTTAATGGATCTACAAAATATGTAGTGCATAAATTTATATTTACATGTGAAGAACATTTGCAAACTTTATCATTCAAAGTATTTAGTCAGTACAAACTAAAATCGCTCAAAAAAAGATTTTTGTTGTTTTTATAGGCAATAACAGGATTTAACAGGATTTGCCAGATATTTTCATCACTGAAAGAATAATAGCCATGTCACCTGTCAAGTCAACAAGTAGAACAAATGGCACAAAGCAGAAGGCGGAGGAAGCAAATAAAGAAGTTGGGGGAAAAAATGGAAGAAAGAATGGCTCCAAAGCATCTCAACCGCCACCAAAAGTGCCTCACGGTAAACAAAACCGTAGAGGGAATTCACCCACTGTAGAAAAGGGAAAGAAAGACGACATCAGTGCTAAGGGAAGGAACAAAAAAACTGAAGAAAACACAAAGAGAAATAGAGAGCAGGATGAGGAACCGCAGAAAGAAAAAGGGAAGAAGTTTGTAAATGGACGAACTGGGAACGGTAGGTTACAAACTCAAAGCGGGAACGGTAACAAAATTAAAGGGGGCGTTGATAAAACCAACAAATTCCAATCAGTCCCCAAGACGGCCGGGACAAAAGCCGGGAGGATCGACAAGCCGCACGCCAAGACTGTGAACAAGAGAAGTGATGAGGTGACGGACACCGAGGAGGAGGAGGAGGAATCCGAGAGTGATGGAGGAAGTTCAGCGGAGGAGTTGGAAGAGGAAGATGGTAAAGATAAGAAAGAGGAGGAGCTGGGGTGTAACGAAAAGCCGGCTGAGACGCAGGGGAGCGAGGAGAGCAGCGAAGAGGAGGCTGAGGTGTCAGACACACAGGGGGACACGGAGAGAGACACGGAGGGAACGGCGGCCGAGGGAGAATCGGACAAAGAGCTCTCGGAGGGAGTCGGGAGCAGGAGCGAGCCGGAGGAAGAACCTGTCGCCACCAGTGAAGAGGAAGAGGAAAAAGAAAAGGAAGTTGAAGAATCGGAGGCAGCGTCTAGTGATGGGGGTGGAGAAGAGGAGATAACCCAGGGGAGCACGTCTGAAAAGCCAACAACTGATAAAGCCTGCCGACATCGCAGACAGACACCGCGGCCCTTGGAGCCCGTGCAAGAAAGGAAGAGACGCAAGATGTTTAAAACAACAAAGGCAGATAAGAAGGCCGCGAAGGTTGAAAAACAGAGGGCCAAGGCAGAAAAGCAGAAGGCAGAAAAGGAAGCCAAACAAAAAGCTAAAGAAGAGAAAAAGAACAAGAAGAAGCCACGGAAAGAGGAGAAAGCCGGTTCCACACAGGAGGAGGTTCAGCCGCTGAAAGGTGTTTCCCTCAAAAAGGCTGGCGCAGCAAAAGGCAGGACCCAGCTTCTTCACTTAGTCAGCAAAACAAAGAGCAGTAAAGAGGCGAATGGTCCTCCTGATACAGATCCGGATGAGGAAGACGAGGAGGCTGGACCAACATTGCCCAGAGCCACTATAGGCCAAACCCGAATAATGCTTCTCAAAACCAAGGGAAAAGACCTCAAAGCCAGTCTTGATCTTGAACCAGCAAAAGAGGATAAACAAGGAGCTGGAAGTGACGCCAAAGGTCGGGCCAAGGGTTTACTCCTGGGGAAGGTCAAGATGGCATCTGTCCAAAACAAAGCTAATAAAATGTTAGTAAAGACTAGTGAGGAAACTTCAGCAAGTGAGGCTGCAGATGCAGAGTCCACCAAACTCAAGGAGCGTATGATAGCACGAAGAAAAGGTGTGACAACCCTTCGCAGGATGTCAGGTTGGATCCAGAAGAAAATGCCAAGGGGTTTAAATCTAAAAAAAAAAGTATCTGCTTGGTCCAGAGCTATTGGGGTCTCTCGCTGGCTCTCCCTTCGTGCCCTTAAACAGAAAGATGGAGCCAGAAAATGCAAGAGCAATATGCTCAAACACAGGATGGCCATGAGAGTTGCCAGTAAAACCAGCCTGGCCAGTAAGAAGAGCAGGAGCTCCACTGAGGAGAAAAGAGCCAAAGAGAAAGCCAGCCCCCAGGGAAAGGCAGCAGAGGGAGGAGAAGAGGCAGCTACAGCTGGAGAGAAGGAGGTAGAGGCCAAATACGCTGTGGTGCTTCCCAGGATGAACAAACTGGGCCTGGCAAAGGCAGCCCAGGCACACCAGGCAGCCTCTACCCCAACAAGCAGCACTGCAGCACCAGGAGGCACCACCACCTCAGAAACCAAACCCCCTAAACCAGGTGCCAGGCTCGTACTGCCTGTCAAACCAGACCTCAGTCTCCTGAAGTCCATCAAGAAGCCCATGACGGGAGGATTAACATCAAGTGGAGAGCCGGCAGAGAACAGCACTGGATCCGGTGTTGGCACAGCAGTAGAAGGATCGTCTGACACAGAGGACAGGAACCGGAAGGCTGCCCTGGACAATCAAGATGGCCTCAGTGTACTCCAAGCTGCCAGAGGGAAACTGGGCTCCTCCAAGATCAACCTGACCAAGATGTCTCTGTCAGGGGGATCAATAGCAGCTGGACCAACTCGTGCCAGAGGGCCAGACCCAGAGAAGGAGGCAGCGGCTGGGATACCCAGGTCAAACACTGAGTCTGTTCGGAATGGAGGGGCAGGAAGGGTGGTGTCCGGAGTGGGGTCCTTATATGAGGAGGAGGCAGACAGGGAAGTGGCCCAGCTGATGGGTGAGGAGGCGCTTTATACTGTTGGCCCAGCAGAGGTGCACTGGGCAGGGAACACACGGATGAGCGGAGATCCTCAGGTATGTGTTAAATAATCAATTTTGGCCGACGATCAGGTACAATCCTCATTAAAACACTGATTTTATTTTAGATTTATATAAATAACACAGGATTTCCTCTCTTTCTCAGCGATTCGACCTCCATTGCGATTCCTAAGACCTTTTTGATTGAAATGCCTATAATTAATCAATAAGCTTTAGTGATTTTACGTTTAAACCATTTTTTCCTGGTTGCGCCTGGCTCAGGACTGGCTGCGTGCTGAGAACCTGCTGCCCCACCAGACAGTGGAGAAGCTGACAAAATGGACAGTGTATGATGATGAGGGCCAGGCCAGGACAGTCCCAGCCCACAACGGCAGAGGCCCCTGGGAGTCAGAGGACCCCACGCAGGACATGCTAGAGAGACGACTCAACAGCACACAGGTACTGATGCTGCATTTTTGAAAGATTTGCCTTGCACATAGACCGTCCTCCATGCTGCTGCACCATTGACACAGACTTTCCTAGCTGTCACTCAGTAACACACCAGTGCTGTCATTTTATTCTGGCAATCACCCACAGCATCATGGCAGTTACTTTATGGCCCAGGTTGCAATCTCCTCAAAGCCATTTTTCTCTCAAGCAGATGTACCACACCATCTGTTTAGGCAAATTTATTTATTGCTGTCTAATGGTTGCAGTTTCAGCACATCAGTTCTACTCCATCGCTTATAGTCAGTGTTTATGGAAGACGATAGGACATAAAAGACCACTGCTGGTTTATTTAGTTCCCAGTCTGAGCCGGTACAATAGAGCCAACAACACACTCTAGCATGCTGCTGTGGGATGGCACTATATCAGCTATCACACTGTTCCACCACTGCAGGTGGATTGGTTACCTGTATTGTGGAAAGATGATTGGAACATAAGCATGAGGCAAGGCAAGGTGCGGGGAAACGAATCACCCTTTAAAACATGAAAGGCGTAGGGCTGCAACTTGTTTTTGGAAAGCTAATCCCATGTTAGCTAGACAAGAAGATGGCAGCGGAGTGTAAAAGAGGTCAGGTAACCGAGGTGACCGAGATAGGGTCTTTGTCAGATCAGTCGTGCTTCCTGGCTGTAGTGTTCAACAGGACTGGTTCATGTACACACTTCCTTTGCCTCTCTAAGGTGGTGATGCCGGGCAGTGAGACAGCTGTAGAGGTGGATGAAGTAGATGACCTTTCCCAGCTTGAGTGAGTCATACGCACTCTCACGCATACACACGCGCACATGCACACGCACACGCACACACACACACACACACACACACACACACACACACGCACACTCACTCTCACTGTATGTACAGTATGTATGCATAAATATGCACAAACTTAAACTGTGAGTGTAATGTTGTGTTCTGTTCATAGCGAGGTGTGCGAGAGTTCTGTGCTTCTGAATCTTAAGAAGAGGTTTCATCGCGACTGTATTTACGTATGTTAAATAACTGCCCTCACTTTTTCCGTACAAAAAAAGTGAAACTTTATAGCGCCAGTGAATGCCAGTAAAACGTTCCTCTTCTATCTCAGACGTACATAGGAAACATGCTCCTGTCGATGAACCCCTTGAAGCCTCTTAATATCTACACAGAGGACCTGAGGCAGCAGTACCAGGGCAAAGAGCAGCAGCGAAACCCACCGTAAGTACGCGGTTCTAAAGACCTAGACAGTATCCTTCCCTCTCTCGTTTTGTACAAGAATTGGCAGCATGCATCCCAAAAGTTCTGGTGCCCTGCATCCTTTCTATTCCCCTTCTGTTTCCGCTGCGGATGGTTGACTTTGTGTTGGTCTGCTGCAGCCATGTGTACGCCATAGCTGATGCTGCCTTCACCGAGTCACAGACTTCTACGCAGGAGCAATGCATTGTAATAAGGTACTGAGAGGAGCCCCGATTTCACTTTTCCAACTTTTTTTTTCTTCTGTAATCTACGTTTAATTCTTTCCGCTCTGTCCGTGAAGCCACAGATTCTTTGTGATCTGTCTTTCTTGATCTATGATCTGAATCAATATTGCTGTATGTGTGTGTGTGTGTGTGTGTGTGTCTGTGGATGTGGGCTGATATACGTTTTTCTCTGCAGCGGTCAGAGCGGTTCGGGGAAGACTGAAGCCACCAAGCTGATAGTCCACTACCTCAGCTCCATGTACCAAGGCAGGAACGACAACCTCCGACAGGTATGGAGCAGTACCGCAGGGAAGTCATTTGCCCACAAATGACACTTAACAGTAAATTACGATGTGTTACGATGCATCGCGGTTTATCCCTCAGTCTATTGCACTTTCTCTCTTCCACCTCTTTTTTATTCCCTTTCTCTTCCTCTAACAGCCCATGGAGGTTCTTCCCATTCTGGAGAGTTTTGGGAATGCCAAAACCATCCTTAACAACAATTCCAGCCGCTTCGGCAAGTACCTCCACATCCACATTCTCCAGTGAGTCCACTTGCATTTGCCACTTTGGAAATTTGATTAGTTGATTATCGGCCAAGTTGATATTTGATTCTTTTGTTGCTTCCCCTGATAGAGATTGGTTCTAGTTGTGTCCTGTATGGACTGAGTGTCTCCTATCTTGTCATTGGTCGACAGCGGGGTTGTTGTAGGGACCTCATTGTCCAAATATCTCCTTGAGAAGTCCAGGGTTGTCTTTCAGGTGAGAACATTCGAGTGAGGTTTGCGGTGTGCTCAATATAGCCATCATGGATAAGCTATAAGTGTACAACGGCGGATGAGTAGCTGTCCATGAGAGACGCAGACTGTAGGAATGAATTGGATTGATTCTGCTGTCTAGGCCTTATTATTTTGTCCCTGTAGGCCAGTGAGGAGAGGAACTACCATGTGTTTTATGAGCTGCTGGCTGGTATGAACGACTGGGACAAACAGGAGCTCTATCTGCAGGGAGCAGAGACCTACTACTACCTCAACCAGGTACAATACACCTACATGAACAGCAAGACTAACCCAAGAACTGCAGCGCTGCCATGACACTGTATTACCTCGTATATTTCAACCTCTCTGTCGTCCTTTCCAATCCTCTTTTTTCTTGATTTTCTGTTCTGTTTCCCTTATCCCTCTTGCTTACTCATTACACTTCTGGCCCGTTCTCTCTCCCTCTGTCCTATGTACATTCTCCCCATCTCTCTCTCTCTCTCGCTCTCTCTCTCTCTCTCTCTCTCAGGGTGGTGACTGTGAGTTGAAAGGGAAGCAGGATAAGCAGGACCTCCAGCTGTTAATCCAGTGCTTTGAGACAATCGGTCTCCATGCTGACCAAATCTCCACCATCTGGGCCATCCTCTCCTCCATCTTGCAGTTAGGCAACATCTGCTTCAGCTCCTACGAG
>OMKK01033060.1:180-10447 GCA_900302305.1 Polymixia japonica | reverse complement strand
AAAGGGGGCAGGAATAAAAGAGAGCAAAGAGAGAGATGTTTATTGGTTGTGAATTTGATTTGATAGCTATGGTGGGTTGCGCTGAGGAAGAGGAGCGCAAGAGAGAGAGAGAGAGAGAGAGAGAGAGAGAGAGACAGAAAGACAGAGAGACCTTTACGGTTAAGTGATAGTGAATGTAATTTGATAGCTGGTGTGAGGCGAGCAGGAAGGAGACGGAGAGAGGAGGCGACAGAGTCGATGGTGTGAGTAATGGAGGTTGTGAAACCAGGATTGTACGGCAGGATTGTCTTTTTCCACACGTTCAGTTCAACAGTGTATTCCCTTCAATTTTCACTTCCATTTGGTCCAATCTCCTGAAACTAAAGCTTTTTTTTTTCCACACCAGAGATCGTGTTTCATGCGAGAAACTCACTGCAATAAAATAAAATAGATTGTGTTGACATGTAAAAGGAGACAAACAAAAGCAAGATGAAAGTATTTACACTTCAGAGAAATTTATGGAGAAAAATGTGAATATGGAATCTTCTGTTTTTCTTTTGAAATAATATTTTGTGTTTATAGACCAGATATTTTCCAGGCCTCTTACATGCTGCTGAGATAATGTTCTCCTCTGGGGTCATCTAATCTAATCTAATCTAATCTAATCTAATCTAATCTAATCTAATCTAATCTAATCCCATTCATTTTGTCTTGGGGAGTGTTGATCTTGTCAGTGGGATCTCTGTGTAAATAGAAATGAGTAGTTAAAGTTAATAACATAAGAAAACATTTTAATCCTTTTAAAATTGTTTTTGGAGTCAGTTTCAGTCCACCTCTTCTGTGTTTTATAAAACATTTGTGTATCATTGTATTTGAGGTACGTGTGGCAGAATCCAGACACCAATATGAAATACAATGTTAACATGTTACCAATACTTCATGAAGTGTGTGAATGCAGACATTTAATAAGGATTAGACGTAGCTTTGGTTAATTTGGAGACAAATACAATGTTTTAAAAAAAAACAAACGGTGAAGTAGTTGACTGTTTGACAGCTGAACGTTATCAATAGTCGAACCACTGACATGAGCAGGTCTTCAACATCATGGTACCCCTCAATCCATCCAAACATCTGCTTCACAGTCTTCCAGGTTTCACAGCCAGAGGACGACATCAATTAAATATGGCCGCCTTGTGAATACAGCAAATTTTGAAATCTTTGACAGGCCAATTAAAGTATTTTAAAATAGCTAATACCACCAGTTGGGGTGTAAAGTAAAAAATCGGACATCTGACCAAGCATTTTGCATTTCTAAGATATGGGAGTGTGCATTCATTTACGGACCCTAGAAGAAAATAACAGTATAGGACAAATTATATTCACTGTTGATCAAGTTCTGGTAGAGTGTGTCCGGATTTAGCTGCACTTCCTTTATCTGGTTCGATTGAACAAATTCAAGTGGAAAAAATGACCTCTGTAAAGCCTTTTCAGTTTGAAGCAGAGCGTGACGTTAACGAGGAAGAAGCAGGAGATCTATCTAACAATGGATGAAAAGCGAGGAAGATCAAATGTCTGGAGGGAATAGAGTCGCGCTAAACAGTCGGTGCAGGCGAGTCAAGTATCTGTTGTAAAGAGCTCGGCTTGCAGCAGCCGTTCAAGGTATTAAACTATCATTATTCATCTCTACACCGATTACAGCTTCCTGTACTAAATGCAACAGGGCTGACATGTGAACAGTGGTTTGGTTTTAGGTTTCATCCACCGGCATCTTCCCAGTGTTTTCTCTTGTTATCACTAGGAAAGCTGTGCAGACTTACTCCAACGCCCTTGTTTTGTTTTGATTGAAAATCACAGCCAAAAGCAACACAGTGCGGCATTTTAAAGCATGTTATTCAAAACTTTTGACAACTTTTGAGCAAAACACAAACAAGCGCACAAGGAGTGACCAAGTTTTTTTTGTTGTTAAACTTCCTAAACTATTCTACTCCGTTATCCCAGAGTGCATTGCGAGCCTAATCACTATGGCGACCTCACAGGTAAATCACTATGGCGACCTCGCAGTTAAATCACTATGGCGACCTCGCAGGTAAATCACTATGGCGACCTCGCAGGTAAATCACTACGGCGACCTCGCAGGTAAATCACTATGGCGACCTCGCAGGTAAATCACTACGGCGACCTCGCAGTTAAAAATATTTCTCATACATATGTAATTTATTTGTAAAATGAAAAGCTTTCATTAGTTCATCAGGACATTGCCAACAGTTGACGCCAACTTAGACAAACAGCCAGGATCCTTTTACAGCACATTTTGACAATTTGAATTTGAAGACCCCTTGACTTTTCTGGTGGTATTTTTATGTTTTTACATCTGTCACATGGGATCCCGCTCAGCACAGAGTTTACTCTCCTTCCATCTGGGAACAGGTTCTGTTTTCCCGCAGGTAAAAACCGACGGGTTCAGGAACTCTATGGTGCCCAGAGCCGTAACATTTCTCAACAAACAGCAAGCAGTTACTTTAGTCTGAGACAGAGCAGCAGCAGTTTCCCAACGCACTTTAATATTCTCATCAAGCTGTCTTTATCATGTTTGTTTCATGTTTTTCAGTTGTATGAATGATGCTGCAAATCCAATTTCCCCACGAGGGATAATGAAGTTTTCTACTACTACTACAAACACAACCAAGCAGCTTGTTTGTTTTTTTTCAAAGCTCAGCAACAACACACATTTGTTTACAACACCGAAAAACAGAAGCAGGACTGTTGAAAGAAGAGGACTACACGTGTTCACAGAAGACTTCCTGTTTTGATTGGCACACTTCCTTTGTTCTGTAAGTCGGTCCTTCTATTTTCACGGGAGATCGTACCCAGCGGAACATAACCTGACGCACCAGATGGTTTGTTACACAGAACCATCTGAGAAGTTGTCCTTGGAAACTGTTTGGAAAGGGGTAGGCACTTTCAAAAAAATACTTGGCAGGTGATTGGATGAACCATCTGTCTATCACAGTCTATCACGGGCTAAACCACGCCCATAGTTGCCAGTAGTTCCTCATAGGACGCTGATTGGTCCAAACCAGCTGTGGTTCGGCCACAATCGCATTAACTTGAAGCCTGACAAGATGGATTCTCAAAATTGTGATTCTTGCGGTGAATTTGTGATCTTGTGAATCCAGCTGCTTTGCAAGGTCGATGAACATGAATGTGATGTTTGTAGCGAAACAATCTTAGCGGTGATTGTGTCATTCTTCCATAGCCATTACAATATGCAATCAAAATGTATTTCATATGTTAACACAAACATCCTGTCTGTAGAGGCCTTAATAATATATCATCATATGTTCTACTTTACCTGCCAGCCAGCAACAATGAACAATACAAAAACAGTAATCACAATTAATTTTAGTTGGTTTTGTGGGAACAGGTTTTGATTTAAACAGAACCAGTGGGACAGATAAACATCATTGAACCACATCTTACAACAAGCTTGTTCCACCCCAACACCTGTTCTCTTCTGTGCATAAAGGAGACAGATGAAATGACTTTAGTGAACATCAGCTTAGCAGACATGCAGTTCCTGTACTTCATAACTGAGTTTTTCGTTGGTAAAGCAGTGTTCATAAGTTGTTATCACCACGTATATATCGAGCCATCTATTGTACACATTTCTAAAGCAGCTTTATCTGCACAAATATAAAACATTTTTAAAAAGAAAAATAATTTCTATTCAATGAAGAGTTGGTTACAGCAGCCTGTAGCACTATCACGAGACAGACGTACAGAAGGATTTGGGGTTTCTATCATTGCAGTACTTGGTGCAGGAGACATGTACATGAAAAGTCTGGGACCTTTACAACAGTAGCTATGAAGAGCAAAAACTGTCAAAAACAGCAAAACCTTTATTAGCGACCAGAAAGCAAGCTCAACATAATATCACTCTAATCCTCACATAACCCTGACCCCCTCATCACACACACACACACACACACACACGAACATACACACAAACACACACAGTTTGTTTTTGCAGAGGAAGTGCTGTCATCAGTTTGCAAAGGGGGGAACTTTGGGATTAACATGGGACGTGTCTGTGAAAGATGTAACCACATTCTCTCTGTCACACACACACACACACACACACACACACACACAAACACGCTCTCTCTCTCTAATACACTGGAGTTAACTTGGCAAGTGTATGAAAAAGTCACACACAGACTCACACAAAAACAAGGATTAACATGGGAAGTGTGTGTGATGGATATGCCGAGAGGAAAGATGGACGTTTTGATAACCCTACTTTACTAAACCAACACACACACAAGAATACACACACACACACACACACACACACTTATGACAGTTCATCGAAAAAACACATTACTTTTTGGTTTTCATTTACTGGGTGGGTTGAAGCTCTGGTCATTTCTGTTGGTGACAGAACCTCTGCTGAAATGAAGACATGCACACACACACACACACACACGTGTCACACACAGAATCACACAACACGCAGACATATATACTTCTATGGATATGACACCACTCATCAGAAAGGCATTTATGGATTAGACACAGGAGACAGGGGCCCTCACACACACACACACACACACACACACAGTCAGGGGCCCTCCAGGGGTCCATGGATTTGTCTCTATATAAACTAACCAGGGAAGAGCTGAGCAGACAACAATACAAAGAACCTAAACACACCAAAACATATCAAGATATTAATATAGAGCTTTATGTATTTAAAATATATTGCTGTGCATTTGTGGCAATTGTTCTCTTATCATCATTGTTCATTATTGTTCATTACTAATGAACATTAAACTAATGGTCATAATCATTATGCATCATTTAATACAAAATGATGAAAAGCAACTGAAACAATAACCAGATGCCAAAGTTACAAAATGAGTTTTTATTTGTCATCATGTTGAATGAAATGCAGACGCCAACGTCTACCGACCGTAAGCAGGAACACAGAGAATTCAAAACATTTTAAAAGTAAAATACGCGTAAAAAAGACACGTTTACCTTAATCGACCGCTCAACCGTCCACAGATTCTCACTACGCAGCATCTCTGCTCTGAGAGACAGCTTTAAAGGCATTTTGACAGGTTGTTAGATCATTTAATCACAGTGAAAACTATCCCACTCCTCTTTGATTTGTTATGGAGGGAGTCTGTGAGGCTCTTCTATCACCTGCAGTGACACAACCCCAGGAGTCTGAATCAAATGCCGTCCATATTAGACACAGCTACAGTTTTCAACCAATGTGCTCCGGCATTCTGACGCATCGTATCACCAACACCCTGAAACCCAATTAAAATGTATTGAAAAGACTTGGTATGAGAAGAGCATGTGTGCTGGCAACTTCAGTCTGACGGGGAGAGCCTACAGCTGTGTCCCAATTCGGGGGCCAGGTCCTTCGAAGGCCGCATTTCAAGACCGAATACATCACAGTGGGTCGTGAAGCTTGTCCCATTTCAGAGGCTCCTCTAGATGCGACCTAAAAATGCAGCCTTCTTTTTGCCAGAATTTTGAGGATACAACTGGTGTATCCTCCATGGTCTTCAGTATCCCAGAATGCATTGCATGCTGGTCACCTCAGATATTCTTTCCTATCAAAATGGAGGCAGGTCCAATGCAACCCACTGAAGGCGAAGAATTGACATGATTTTAGTTCAAATCATTAGCTAAAACTGTAACGTTAGTAAGCAATATGCTACCACATGTGCCTTCGTATTGTTCATTAGCAACATAACTAGCTAGGCCACACCTACGCATCCTTCCAGTGTGTTGGCCCCTGAATTGGGACACAGCTAAGATGAGTCAGATTTAAATGGGGTCTGGTCTAAATCAAGCCTGATCATTAACCAGGGTGTTCAAACAGCTGGCTCTAATCATCCCTTTAATTAGGCTGACTTAACTGGAGGGGATCACTATGTTGGCACGTTTCATTACATTAAACACCACAGAAAAAGAAAGATGTGACGTATACTGGTTTTCTCTCTCTCTCTCTCTATACCATCTTCTCTCACAATCACATCCTCTCTTATCTCCTGCCCTCCTCTTCTCCCTCTCTGTCACGCTCCACCTCTCCTTGCCCTCACTCTCTCTCTCTCTCTCTCTCTCTCTCTCTCTAAACCACTGATTGACGACATGGTTGTCATAGAAACCATGTCATCAATGGAGACTATTCTGTAAAGTCAACTGTTTCAGGTAGAAGTAACACCATACTATAGCAAACTAACAAAATAGTTTGTCACGGCTTGCTAATAAGAGTGTTCAAGCTGTCTCTAGCAGCAGCCAGCAGTTCAATTTCATTCATTTATTCACAAAGATAATACAATGATACATAATACCCTGACGTAGCATCATGAGGACGCAACATGGCAACCCCAGCGGCTGCGGTGCGCCGTTTCTAGGTGTGTCTGGGCGATTGCTAGGTTACTGTTGCTAAGCGTGATTCATCTCGGCGTGACATTCCTCCAACTTCCTCGACAGGTCGGTGGTCATGGGGTGACTGCTGCCATGGGTGAACTTGATGATTTCACGTGCCTTGGGGGTCAGAAATCAAAGAATTCAGGAGCAAGAATTCATAAATATCCTACTGTTGCTATAAGGCCATCGAAAACATGTTTGAAGTGCAGCACACCTGAACTGTTTTGAAACTATATTGCTTTCAGCAGTTGTATCTTTTTGCATGTATAAACCCTCTCTCCCGTACACACCTTTCCTTCTGCTGGATGTAATGTTGGGGTTTACCCATTCTCATTAAGCACACACACACACACACACACACACACACACACACACACACGCACACACACAAACACAAACACACACCTGTGTGAGTGTGACCATAGCGTCCTCTATGCGTCCCAGGTAGTGTTGCAGCTTCCCGACTCTCATCAGCTGGACCCCATGGACGGGATGGGGATCAGGGTAGTACTGTCTGTAAAGACAGAGACAAAGAGAGGGAGAGAAAGAGACACACGGAGAGAGAAAGAGAGAAGAGAACAAAGGGAGTACGAGTGAGAGAAAGGCAGGTGACATAGGTGATGAATCAGCCACTTAAAAACTCACTGTGGTGTCAATCTGTATGTATATAGACTAAAGAGACTGTGTTCAGTTGAACACCATAATGAGGTCAGTCAAGTGTATTTTTCTGTGGATGTGTAGCAGGTTGGCAGCCCAGCCTGAGAGGCTGCTGAGTAAGAGGGTTGCTGGTTTGAACCCTGGTATAGGCAGTGCCCACTACTGCTGAAGTGCCCGTAAGCAAAGACAATTACTCCCTCAACAACTACCATTAGGATGCCCTTCAGAAAGGTACTTAAGCAGCAATGGATGCCACTGATCTGCTGACTGGAAGAAGAACATACTGGTTGTACTGGGCAGCTCCCACTATGTCTGTAAGGCTTTACACTGTGAAACTTTCATGCAACTAGTTGCAGGTTGCAAATTGCATGAAACATCATTTCCATGCAACTTGACAGTTACACAAAGCAATTAAAAAATAATCTAAATCTCATGCAACACGATTAAATACTTTATTTCACTAAGATTAACTAGTTAGATTGGCCATTTTTCATCTGTCGTGTTGTTTTCTCGCTAGATTATATCAAGTGGGAAGTGTCATTGTAACTACATTTGCATCTTTGCATCTTATTTCGTATCGTTTTCTTGCTGGATAATATCAATTTGGACGTGTTGTATCATGTTTTCTTCTGGCGCTGGCCGGCTACTTTGTTTCATAATGTCTGTCCTGGAGACTAGGAAGAGAGATATCGGTGCATTAATACTTACTGATATGCTGGAGGAGGAAACACCAAGTACGCATCAACAGTAGTTTGACGTCATCACCTGACACGTTATCAGTGTTTTGATTGGCTGTTGCATGAAATTGGTTTCACAAAGTTGAGACATGCGGCTGAGTTTCAGACAAGAGGACTTCACTCCATGCAACTCAACTGCAACTTAGTTTCACCTAAGTTTCAAGCAACTAAAGATGCATGAAAGTTTCACCGTGTAAAAGCCAGCTTTACTGTACAAGTGTGAAGAAAAACATTGAAAAAAGAGAATGTCAACATTTCCTGGACAAAAAAGGGGTTAAAAGAATGAACTAGCCCTGGGATTAGCACGACAAATACTGCAGACTTCAAGAGGGCAATGTTTTAATTTCTCACTAAATAATGAACATTTGTAGCCTCTAGGTCTCCAACAATTAATCAAGTGGGAAAGAGGAAAATGAAGATACATTAGAAGTGTCTGGTGTCCCAGATATCCTGCTGGAACCAGCGGCCGTGAGCCAGAGTGTTTGGAGTACGACCCAAACAAAAGCAGCATAAAGACACGCTGTTCTCATCAACATGATTTAATCATCTCACCCTCGTTCTCCCTGTTCCTTTTCTCTCTCTCTCTGTGACTGTTAATATGGAGATAATTAATTAACAGTCCTAGCGAAGTGCTCGGCAACACACCCACAAAGACACAAACACACAGTACGCCTCGTTGAATTAGAAAGATTTGCGAGCGTACACAGGAAGATTTTTTTCGTTCGGAGGCGGTACTTCAGCAAACGCATCTCTGTGTAGTCAGCCGTTTCACGGAGAGGAGCCATCAGATGATAAGAAACTTTCTCCTTCGTTTTCTCACAGTTGAAATGAAACAGACAATTAGTTGTGCCAAAAGAAAGACACACATAACTTAGACATGCAACTGGCAAAGGACAAAAAAGCAGGAAAATAGTGAATATTATTTATTATATACTGTTTTCATTTAGGTTCCTCATAAATTATTGAAGCTTTTTCTGTCTTTGTTTTTGCCGTAATGTCTAAGTTATTTTCTTCTAGTGTCTAAATGAATGCGAGTGTCTGTATTGTAGTAAAGTGAAACCCGGTGTTGTGCTGAAATTTCACCCCCTGCTAGATTTCCTCTCCCCTTCGTGTAAAAGCTCCATGAGATTATAACGTAAAAACAAAAAAGTTGGATCTGCATGATTCACGTGGGTCACAAGTCGGGAAATCCGGAATTCGGGATTAATCTGGAAAAATCACATCCCTGATAACTACGAGGAGACATAAAGAACACTAAATATCAGCCTCAGTGTTACAATACAACCCCAACATTGCTAGTGAGACTTAATTTACCTTTACCATTTAATATACGGGTATATCTTTCCAACAAGATCACAGTGTATCCAACTATAAAGCTTTACAAAAGCATTCATACATTATGCATTCCAAAATAAATCTGTGTTCATGAATCTATACACTTTACAGCATTATAGAGAGCTGAACTCTACCAGGAACATACTACTACTAACTCCTTCATCCCAACACGGTTAGTGGCAGGTGGTTCTTCTTCTCTCCCCCCAGCCTCCTCCGCCCTGACCTGACTAATAATCCAAAACTTCTGGAAGCGCCATGACCCAGGGTGGGATCTGAAGTCGGCAGCGAGGCTGCGATCCCTCAGGGCCTCTCCGTTACTCTGGACTATGTCCAGCACACAGCACACAGCACACAGCCCTGCAGGAGAACAAGCTGCAGCCTGCATGTGAGGTAATCAGTCTGCTCTGAACTTCTTCCTGAGCAGGAAGGTGGTAAAAGCATTATCTCTCTAGCTATAATGAAGGCAGCCAAAGAAGGGGTGCGTTACATGTTGAAACTGGACTGGGTTCAATGTCAAATTCACGCGTTGCCCGGAACCTGTGATGTGTTGCGCGCTGCAGGGGCCAGATACTTGTGACGTGTGCAGTTCACACCGAGAGGAAATGTGCGCTAGTGTTTCTACTTTGGTTTGTCGGTGTGAATGTGTCATGGTGCAGCCTGAGGCAACCCGATGACATCAGCACAGATGAGAAGACTAAAACATTTAGATGGCCAACAGAGACAAGTAGTAGTCTGCTGAGGATACATCTCAATTAAGCTTGTGTGTGTGTGTGTGTGTGTTTGTGTACTTGTGTGAGTGCAAGGGAGGGGGACTAAGTTGTGTGTGCCTGCATGTTTGCATGTGGGTGTATGCGCGTACACACACACACACACACACACATGCTGACACACTCTGTAGTGTACAGTGTGTGTGTGTGTCTCCTCTTCAGTATTTGAGTTCCCAGCCCCTTCATTAGCCAGAACAAAGAACTGTCTATCTCCTCTGGGACAACTTTACTAGGCAAATAAACTATCACCACACACACACACACACACACACACACACACACACACACACACACAAATACACACACACATACACAGACATAGACACACACACACATACACAC
>OMKK01033056.1:6918-22621 GCA_900302305.1 Polymixia japonica | reverse complement strand
GAGAGAGAGAGAGAGAGAGAGAGAGAGGTATAGAAGGGGGATGCAGATCAGTCTCTGGGTCCAGGATAAACAACACTCCTCTCAGCCTGCAAGTCAATTACAATTCTGACTATGTATATATATATGTGTGTGTGTGTGTGTGTGGAGCAGGGACAGTGGAGGGTTAGCAGCAGTAGTAGCAAGCTGGAGTCAGTGAGACAGATCTACAAACAAGGAGAGAACGAGAGACATGTGCATTAGAGAAAGCAGAGCTCTCCTCCTTTTCTCTCCTCCTCTAATCTTTAAACTCAGCAGTCTTCCTCCAGCGCGTTCCTGGTTTATTTATCGAGCGGCTCTCTCTGCCTTCAACAAGCCCTCCCCTCCTGCTAGGCCTCCTAATCAGCCTCTACACCTCCTCCTCTCCAGCTCACGCTCCTCTACACCTCCTCCTCTCCCTCCTTTCCAGCTCACGCTCCTCTACACCTCCTCCCTCCTCCCTGAAGTTAGTCAGCTGGGTTAGTCAGCTGCCGTTGTTTTGTAATTCAAATATTTCTCAGCTTACTGACAGAATGGGCTCTGGGTGCAGTCTGGAACGACACAAACACAAGCATCAAAATACCAGTCCTGGGACAAAACTGTGTGTGTGTGTGTGTGTGTGTCTTTATAAACACACAGTAACACAAAGAGACAATAGTGTGAGAGCTAACGTGCGGTTTGTTAGTTAGCTTGTATTCTGAGCTCAGCTAGCTTGTTAGAGTATTAGCATGTGTCTGCCTGGAGCCTCACAGGACAGCTCTGCAGGGGTCCATCTCTCCTTCACCCCAACTCACTCTCTGCTAGTCTCTCTCTCTCTCTCTCTCTCTCTCCGCTGCTCTCTCTCCAGCTCCCACTTAGTCGTGCTCTCTCTCTTTCTCCAGCTCCTTCTTAGTCTCTCTCTCTCTCTCTCTCTCTCTCTCTCCAGCTCCCTCTTAGTCTCTGTCTCTCTCTCTCTCCCCTGCTCTTTCTCCACGGCTTCCAACTCGTTAAAACCCAACATCAGAGAGAAGAGGGAGAGACTAACTCACCCCCCCAAGTGAAACCTCGTTAGGACCCAAGACGACAGAAGAAAAACAAAACAATGAAAGAGATCCAACTACATCTGCAGGCTGACTGCATGTTTATTTTAGTTCCATTTTAAAGAGACTCCGTTCATTAAATAAATAAGACTGGTGGTGATGGTGGGGGGGGTTTAAATTCCCTTCAATTTGCGCTGATAAGAACTCCTCCTCATAAGAACTGAGCAGGCAGCTAGTAACTCACTAGTGTACACACTCTAATGGAGCGAACACGCCGGGGCAGATGGGTAATCCTTCCCATCCACACAGGAAGTGGCGATGCCAGTACCAAATAAGGCAGGACACCTTAACAGCAGAACAGGAAGCAAAGACTTCCTGTCCACCAGCCTCTTCTGTCCAGGGGCTGGTTTATCCTAAAAGACACTTCCACTATTCTACCAGACAACTAGATATTTAGAATAGAACAGGACCTCCACATGATGGTTGTTACCTGTAGAGTAGACTAACTTACCAGATCCAGACAAGACTCATCATCACATACTGTGAGACACAAGGCCTCAATTGTCAAAGGAAAACGTCATTTGGTGCTAAAACCTTTTCCAGGCAGAGATCTAGGGGCTTGCTGTTATAAAAGAGTTATATTTTATGATAACCATTTCACATTTATGTACATTTTATGCCTTGAAATCATCACTCAGCGATGTGACACGTTGACCCTGAGATGGTCTTATGGTCCTTCCTGTTCTGTAGACATGACACTATCATAGTCACTGGGTTCACCTCCAGAGAACTATTAAAGGGGTCATATTGTGCTCATTTCCAGGTCTTTATGTTTATCCTGGGACTCCACTAGAATAGCTTTGCATGATTCACAGCTCAAAAAAGTCAGTATATATCTTATACTGGCCCTTTATGCAGCTCCTCTGTTCAGCCTCTGTCTGAAACAGGCTGTATTAGCTCCTGTCTCTTTAAGGTCCCCCTCCCCACTTTCTTCTGATTGGCCAATATCCTCTTGCCGGTGTGGAGGTTCAGAAAGCAAACTGTAAAGCTACTAAGTAACATATAATTTCTCATTCTTGATTCTCTCGATTGGAAATGGCAACTTCTCAAATCCAACCGTACATGTTCGATCCCGAATCTGATCTGGAACATGTGGGGTGGACAGCACAAGCTCTTTGCTCACAGGGATTACTTTATCATTCGTTTAGCTCATTATTTTACACTTTGGACATGTTTAATATGAACATCCGACATTGTAACATTATATATATATGTCAGAAAATAAGGAAAAGCATAATATGTCCCCTTTAAGACTAAGGCTCGGAATCAGCATTCAAAGCAGCATGCACGCCTAACTCCAACCCTCTCCTCTGTAGTACCTGACCTATTTTCAAAGCTCTTTCATATTAATTCAACAGACATGGTGGCTCTCTGCGCTAATCATGTCCTGTTTGAGTCCAAACTGTGGACACGATCACTTCCTGGGGAACAGACGATTGCTGGCGAACATTCCCAGACAGGGAGAGGAGGAGGAGGAGGAGGAGGAGAGAGGAAGACTAAACTAAACCCAACAGTGATGAGCGCTCCCTGCCGACGTGAGCGGTGTCGACGCTCGGCATGTCAGAGAATATCGACGCCTCACCGAGACACGCATTTCAGAAGTAGAGCAGCCTGATTGGAGCGACCATAGGGCTTCGGGGGCCGAGCGCTTTTCTCTGAGGGCGCCGTTTTCTCAGCCTGTCGTCATGGCAACACCGTCAGCACCCCAACTTCAAACACAGCCGCAAGAGTTACAGACAGAGAGAGAACGGAAGAGAGAGGGAGGGCCTGTAGCAGCAGGCTGAGAGAGAGAGAGAGAGAGAGAGAGAGAGAGAGAGAGTACTAGTGGGCAGACAGAGAGGACGTTTAGCAGTGAATTGGAGCTCTGTTTCCAAAACACCTGATGAAAAAACAAAACAGCCCCAGGGTTGAGGGGGTGTGTCCATGGTTGAGGGGGTGTGCCCAGGGTTAAGGGGGTGTGTCATCCTCGTTACACGAGACCAGTTCTGCATCCATGTCACCAAGACCAGTTCCTAGACTTCTTTTCTCTAGAAACCAGTGGTCCTGATGTGCACAGCCCTGGACACAGTACAATCCAAACAGACAGGAACATCTACCAGTGTGGTTTAATGAAACACAGACTCTTGGAGGCCTCTGATTGGCTTAGAGACACGTGGGCCCACCCTGACTGATGTGTCTATGCTCCAATGGTGTGATGACAGCTCAACTGAGGCAAGGCAGAGGGGATAATACAGCAGAACAGACAGAGAGGAGAGGAGACAAGGATAAGATAGGAGAGAAGGAGTGAGGAGAGGACAGGAAAGGAGACAAGGACAGGAGAGGAGAGAAGAGGAGAGCATCTGTCAGACTTTCCTATCGAGAGTGAGTGAAGAAATGAGCAGGCAGGCAGATGTTCAGTGGCTGTTGATGGAACAGACAAGAACCTCCAAACTGGCTGGTGGAACAGACCAACTGCCAGCCAGGTCCAAAATGTACCAGAATGTACTAGAATGTACCAGAATGGACTAGAATGGACTAGAATGTACCAGAATATACCAGAATATACCAGAATATACAGTACCTGAATGTACCAGAATGTACCAGCATCTGGCTGGTGGTTCCAACCTGCACACTCAGGTGGGAGGAGACCTGTGCTTGAGGTCACCTAAAGGTCACATGAGCCCAGACAGGGTGATGGTACAGTGTTTTCACAATGAAAAGTATTTACTTCACTACCATCAGTCAATAGCCTAACAAACAGAAATAACACATAAAGCTAGGGTTAAAAGCTTTAAATACAGTAATTCTGTTTCCGTTGAGTAGTTATTAACGGTGCTTTTGAAGCGTTGGAACAAAAAAGTGCTTTTAAATGTTTCCTGTAGGACAGCTACAGTTACGTTCCCCTGCTCTTGCATGTTGACAGCTGCATCACTGTACATACAAATGATAAGCACATGATCATCTCAACTCATCTGGAGCAGGACCTTCTGGTAAAACATGAAGCAAACTTAACCTGTTTGGAAATAAACTGTTTTTTTCAATATTTATATTTGTGAGTGTAAATTTGATGCAATATGATGAAAAACACAACAAAACAGACCCAGTTCAGGAAAAACACGAGTACAGCACTATCGCTCAACCAGGTACCGCAAAGTATTCATACTACTAGTAGTTTGTGGAACCTACAGTATGTAAGTATCTTCTGCGGTACAAAAGGTATTTGTCAATATATCTCTGTATCAATATCACCCAGAAGACTGATCTGGGTTCAGCAGGTCTGCTGTGTTCAGACTTACAGGCAGGCTGGACGGTCTCTCCTGCTGGCTCCCACCCAGCTCCTCGTGGTTGGCTTTCCCTGGAGTCATAGCAGACTGGCCCCTGCTCCCATACGCCTCCTGAGGCACCTCCTGCACCAGAGAGAGGAGGAGACACGCACCAGAGAGAGGAAGGAGAGCAGATAAACAGAAGTAAGAGAAGGGTAATGACAGCCAGATAGAGAAACGTAGATGTGTTTTTCTTAATGCTGCTGTCCTAGAGAGCACACATTAATGTGACATTGGTGCTTTTCTTGTTATTAGTGTAATGTTAAGTTTCTATGGTCATATATGTGTTGAGTTAGTTTGATCCTTGAAACTTAAATCATTTTTTCTTCTTCTGGCCTAACAGTGAATGTCACTTGAGTCCAGAATATTCAAGGAAATAGTTTATTTGGATTGAAAACAAGTGGCACTGGAAAACAGGAATCTCCATTGGAAATTAATAGAACATATAATCAAAACAGCAGTATTGTCCACTGTGGATGTGACATTGTGAGAGGCTGTGATGTTTCTTCAGGGTACGTCGTTTCAGACGGCTTCCTAAACGAGGTGCTCTGGTGGAAAATGAATGGGACTCCTGACAAAACAGAAACACAGTCCCATCTCAGCCGGTTCAGCCTCAAGTCTCCTTGTGGACAGGAGGAGAGAGCAGCCTGACCAAAAACCATCCTCACAGACCCAAACCCAACCCTAGCCCGACGTACCCAAACCTATCCTGACAGACCCAAAACTAGCCTGACAAACCCAAAACTATCCTGACAGACCCAAAACTATACTCACAGACTCAAACCCAACCCTAGCCCAACGTACCCAAACCTATCCTGACAGACCCAAAACTAGCCTGACAAACCCAAAACTATCCTGACAGACCCAAAACTATCCTGACAGACTCAAACCCAACCCTATCCCGACATACCCAAACCTATCCTGATAGAACCAAACCTGGAGCAGAGCAGAGACATTCTCTCAGGTTTGTTGTTCGTGTTTTAGGACAGTCTGCTTTAAAGGATTTTCTTTCACAGTCTAACTTTTCAGGGACTTCTTATTACATCCCTCTCCTTTATACACACCTTTCTTTGTTGAATTAAAGCATGTTTCATTCTGGGATGGAGAAACTTAGGATGGAGAAATGTCTCTATGTAACATTTCAACATGCCGTGCTCTGTTGTAAACTGAACCAGACCAAAGTCCATTAAAACAAGAAACATTGAGCTGAAAATGTTCATTCCGTAAATTGAACATCAATACCAGACATGGGTACAACACTGAACACACAAACACACACACACACACACACACAGTTTGACACACGCCAGGGATGTATGATATAACTGAATCAAATAGATCATCTTATTAAAGACACATGCACACGTATAGCGTACTGTAATGACACGCTGGTGTTTTAACCCAGTGAGAGTCCAGGGTGAAGGTATGGGGGAGAGGGACCATTTCTTCCTGTAGAAATGACATCTCATTGTGTTGGTAACATGCATCAAACACCAGCAGTAGATTCCGGCCGGTTCCAGGGCTGATACAGAATGAGACCCAGGAGTTCATCTGAGTCATTTGTCCCCGATCACAAACCCAGTTCCACACAGGACTATGATCGATGAATTACCACAGGGAAAATGTCCTTACCTGACCTGCTCCGGTAGAACTGATCACATCCAGACAGGGTTCACACACCGGTGTCAGTATTTTTTACCCAGTTTTTTTTTTTTACCTTTGCTTGTCTGCAACGTCCTAACTTCCCCAACGGGATTAATTAAATGCAATCTAATGTAATCCTCCATTTTATGACACAACCTCAGAGTTCCTGTGAACGTCTGTCTAGGGTCACAAGGTCATCTGTCTGGCTGCTCTGACCTTTGACCCTTGCACTCCTTTCTGCTGGTCGCTTCTAATATTGGACGTCTTGGAATTTACACTTATTCTACTACTGGAGGTGCTGTAAGTGACTCTGGAGAAGGTCTGTGTTGAATGTCATACAGTAAGACGTTACAGTACATTACCGGCTACCAGGTGATGGTTAATCTCTCTTATTCTGTTCTACAGTTTTTGTTGTGTGACAAAAACACACACACAGAACATTCTACAGGAAGCCCTGAGGGACATGTTGTGCTCAGAGCATTCTGGGAGGTGTAGTTACCTGCTGGGGTAGTGGGCGTGGCTGTATGTAGGGCGTCTGGCTGGGAGCAGCAGGTTGGTGTTGAGGAGGGCTGAAATAGGGAGGCTGACCAGGCTGGCAGTAACCTCCCATACCAGGCTGCTGGCTGTACTGGGACGCCATCTGACAGGAGGAAGGAGGAGAGAGGGAGAGGGTGAGAGTGAGAGAGGAAGAGAAGGAGAGGAAAACATAAGATCTGTAGATATCTACAGAAGCTGATGTCCTCTACAGTACATCCTGGATCTCCCTTTTCTTACTGGCTGTTTCTTTATCTATTAGATGTCCTCGATCCAGGGACACAGGACGGTTTGTTCCATCTACCGTCAGGGTGCTGTGTCTCTGACCTTTCACCTCCTTACTGCTGCTTGCTTGTGATGTTGATGGTCTAGGAACTGAAGCCCATTCTACTGCTGTATCACTGCTAGTCTCTCTGGATGAAGGACTAGAAAGTCAACCCAAAGAAACTAAACTGTAGGAGTGTTGATAAGGAAAAAAACAGTAGAAAATGGCCAAATACTTTGCAAAACAAATATTTAGCTTCTTCTGAGGGCATGTGAGTTAAGAGATTAAAAAGAAGAGATAAGTGTGAAGAGGTCACAAGAGAATCCCCTGCCAAGAGACTCACCATGTGTTCCATCCTGCTCCACACAGATATACATCAGCTATGGTTTCTAACCACGTTCTCCTGAACACAGAGCATCTAGAAACACAACCCAACGGATCTGGACAAGTTACTTTCCACTGTTGTCCTTAACTTCCTGTTGGGCCTTCTGGAGGTGTCAGGGCCAGTGTAGACAGACACAGCTAACACAGCCACAGGTTGGGCAGCAGGGAAGGGCGATTTGACCGATCGGTGGTGGACTGAGTTCATTGCCGGTTGAAATTACCTTGCCGATTTCTTTTGCCAATTTAAACTACCATGATCTTTGTTATGTATGTGTAGCGCAAGACACTCAAATGATGAAATAGACACAACAACCAAAATGATGCTTTATTTGATTAAAAATGTATTTAGAGCGGCATAGAAGGTATCCTGATATTTAACAGAGCCTTCCTCAGGTGTTTGTTTCTCCATTTGAGTGTCTGGTGTGACTGATTGCTGCTGGGACTGCACCGCGACCTGAGAGCTGTTTATCAGTTTGGTTTGGTTTTAACACCGCCTACAGTTGTGGCAGGAATTTAAAAGGCGCTAGTTGTTCGTTTCCTGTTGAGTGACAAACTCAACACAAGCTTCATTGGCATCAATGCACCTAAGCCAGTTTCACCACTGTTCAAAATATGGCTGCTCGCCAACTGACAGTCATTTATTTCCTGGTGTGAGACATAAACCGTCAGTGCTATGATTTCAGGAACAATGATTGGTTGACAGGCGAATGTACGCCCAACCAGGAACATGCAGGATGCTCAATTAAGACTGAAATTATAAACTCTATTATTTTGCTAGATCATCATACTCCTAGACTGTCTCCTATCTCCTCTCTACCTCCTCCTAGATCCTCTCTGCCTCCTAGACTGTCTCCTATAGCTCCTCTCTACCTCATCCTAGCTCCTCTCTACCTCCTAGACTGTCTCCTAGCTCCTCTCTATCTCCTCCTAGATCATCTCTACCTCCTCCTAGATCCTCTCTGCCTCCTAGACTGTCTCCTAGCTCCTCTCTACCTCCTAGACTGTCTCCTAGCTCCTCTCTACCTCCTCCTAGCTCCTCTCTACCTCTCCTGCTATAGGAGGTTTGGGGTATGTTTTAGGAAGCAGGTGGGGTTTAATATTGACCATAGGTTCTGTACAACATTAATACTCTAAACACTCAGCTGTTTTTGCCTTTCCTCTTGATATCACTGTACATTTCACCGTAGCTGGAATTTCAGCGTTCTAAGACAACTTCTTTATTGGCCAGAGGGGGCGCTGTCTGTGGATGACAGCGGACCCAAACTGAGGTGTGTGTTTGAGGCTTAAAGCATTGTGCTCTATCCTGAACCCGTAGGAAAAGCCCTGGTCAGGCGGTGGCCCTGGTAGCCCTGGTGTGGACTGGTGTATAGAAAACACAGCAGGAAGAGGCCTTGCGGTACCTGACTAGCAGAGACAACTCATTTCATCCAGAATCTGAGATGTAATAAACTAAATGTCCTGGGGCTAGCAGGGGCCTCACATATAGTCAGTCATTACATGCTCTCTCTCTCTCCCTCTCTCTCTCTAATGGAAACGCAAGCAGAATAAACGGTACTGACACACAAATGTCCTCAGGCTGAACGAGAAGAAAGAAGGCTGTCAAATTGTAATGATGTAATCACGCCACAGGAACTCCATGATGACAATCTCTCTTTGGAAAATTCTCCTGTCGTTCCCCAGTGGGGAGCAGGCCTACATCAGTAACCTGCGGTGCTGAATGTTCCTGGGTGAAACGGTTTTCTTTCTACAGATGTATGCCTCAGGAACAGCAGTACTGCATGATGATGCCAGGGCATGAAGCTAAAGTCTTTGGTCAACCAATCACAATGGTATGTAGATTAAAAAAATAACCAACTCATTCATTTCTGTTTTTCATAATAATGTGATACTCGATTGACCTCTGTAGGTAACTTCTCTTTCAACTGCCTCCCTTCACAGGGAGGTGAGGGTCAGACCTCAGAGTTCTGGGTCAGAGGTCAGCTACAGAACAGCACCTCTGGAGCTGGTAGTGATTTTGCTCAAGGGTACTACAGCAGGGCACATGCTTGCCAACAGGGGCAAATACAGGTTCAATTATGAAAGAAATATGCCGTTGAGTTTCTTTCATCATGTCTTTATTTTTATAGCACTATGAACACAAGTTCCTGTCTGCCGAACCTGGTTCCAAATGGAGGGAACGTCTCTCATCCTGCGGCCTGTGTGTCCTTCCCTGTACAGGATGTTGGTGAGAATGAGCAGGGATGTAGTGGAGGTTTACCACCGAAACTCACTTTACCACCTTTTTTATTTACACAATAGAGTTTACTCACCTTTTTATGGTGACATAAATCTTCATTTAATAAATTCATAGGATACATCAAAATAAGCCCTGCTGTAATCTTTGGTGCTGTGGATGTTCATGCTGTCCACTCTCATATTCCGGATCAGATTCGGGCTCAAACATGTATGGTTGGATTTGAGAAGTTGCCAATTTCCAATCAAGAACGAGACATTATATGTTACTTAGTAAGTTTACAGTTTACTTTCACTTTCCACACCAGCAAGAGGATGTTGTCCAATCAGAAGAAAGTGGGCTTTTAGGGAGGGGGGCCTTAAAGAGACAGGAGGTAATACAGCTTGTTTCAGACAGAGGCTGAACAGAGGGGCTGCATAAAGGGACAGCATAAGATAAATAAGGACTTTTTTGAACTGTGAATCATGTAAAGCTATTCTAGTGGAGTCCCAGGATGAACATAAAGACCTGAAATGAGCAAAATGGAAATTACCCATTTAACAAAATGATTAATTCTATGAAATCTACTTGCATTCAACACAGAAAGCTATATAAAACTTGTTTTAGAGCCTGTGTTCAATTGTAGGTATCAAAGGTGATAGTGGTTATTGAGAATCAATATCCAGGCCTGACAGACTCCATCTGACCTGAGTCAGGCTCTGCAGGCTTCCTGGTCCCCTGGGGACAGCTTGACGTCTCTCAGAACACACATTAGACCCAACCCAGCAGTCTGGAGTCTAAATTTAGCCTCAGTGAAGTCTGACCCAGGAATAGCCTGACCCAGGCCAGCCTGACCCAGGCCAGCCAGGCTTGGCCGGCGATGTGACAACCATGTGGCGTGTCACTGTCAATGACTGCGTTGTCCTCGTGGCCCCAGACGTCCACATAGTGACAACGCACCGCGGTCAGGCCACTAACGCTGAATAAGCAGGATGGGTCTCCCAATCCTCAAGGAGCTGAACTCACTAAAATAAAAGTCCCATATGTAAATTCTTGGTAACTGCTGTCTTCCCATTATAGGGGATTTTTATTTTTGTGGATCTACTTTTCTGGCAAGCACCGCTGCCTGGATAAAACTGTCTCCGTAGCATCGACAAAGCACTTATCTTAAAGTGGTGTGCTGTCTTTTCTACCCGCTGGCCACAGTGGCTGCTATATCAACCTACACCAAGCATTTTGAGTCTCGATAGCCAAACAGATTTTAGAATAGAAAACGATCTCCAAAGGATGGTTCTTTTTCTGCCAAAGTGACTGCTAGAATAGACTAACTTACCAGCCACAGTGAAATTTTCCCAGCATTTGACTGGTGGCAATTTCCCAGCCTGGTTTAAATTAAGACTTTGTGTGTCACATGGTCTAAATGCTATTTCAGAGGCCTTTCTAGAAAGAAAAAAACTTCTGAAGAAAGGCTTGGTGACATACCAAAGCCTTGGAGGCATGATGAGCTTCAGTCTCTGACATCTGAGGCTTTTAGCTGACGCTCTTAACCAGACCGACTTATGACTACTACAGCAGAATAATAAATTCCTAGACCACCAACATCACAAACAACCAACAGCAAGGAGATCAACGGTCAGAACCACAGCACCGAGACAATAGATGGAACAAATATTTCTGTGAAGTTTTTCTGCCATTTGTCCCTTGAATAGCTGCTAAACTAAAAACACTAATCTAAACCCTGAACTGAATCAAACCAGGCTGTAAAACCCATCCAGACATTAAGTCTACCTGTTGGGGGTACTGCATCCCTCCCATGGTCATCTGACCTCTCCCGGGCATTCCCATTGGATAACGATGAGGGGAAGGAGCGCTGTAGGGCTGGCCGGGGTACGGCACCCCCTGCTGTTGGATGCTGTATGGATTGTTACTCATGCCGTAGAGCTGGGAGCGCTTCATGGCCATGGCATCCATGGGCGCCACCTAGAAGAGATGGTTGGATGATGAATATATGGCAATACTGTATGTTTAGGACGTTCTTAAAAGCAAATACAGTTACACTTTCAGGACTGAAATTTGTTTTTAATTGTAAGTGTCAGAGTTTGTTCTGATTTTCAGTAGCTGTAGTGTTTGCAGTGCTAAAAACTTTGTTCTTTGGACCCTAGGGCTGTACTGGCATTTTTCGCCATTCATGGCTTCAACATAGTAATGTAAACTAAAATCTAAATCAGTGCTGTTGCACCTTCCTATGTGAGTTAATATTAATATCTAGACTCTGCTAGCTGCAGCATCCGCTCGCTCACATGAGCACGGTTCTTGTTGACGTCTTGATGAAGTGCTGTGCAGGAGCTTTCTGCTTCCCACTTCAGCAAAATCAAATGTCTTGGCTGCCACTAATATTATATATGATATATATATTACTAAGGTATGTATAGTATAGCACAGCATTCTATCTGCAACTGTACAGAAAACCTTCACTGAATTAATTACTGTACACGTCACATAGGCCTACATAATAAAAACAGCAACAGGTGCACAACATTAGCATGTTGATTTAACATTCAAATATCTAGGTTTCCATCAAAGCTTCAATCTTTTGAATTATTCAGTACAGCCAGTGGATTACATAATAAAAAAGTTCATCCTAAACAAACAAATGGACTAAACTTGTTTGTGTTGTGATTTAGTGCACATGTTGTTGTTGTGGTGCCACAACGTTGCTGAATTAATCCAGTTGAAACGTTGGAGTGACGTAACATCAAGGTCAAATCCTGTTTCTCCCTAAGCAGACTGAGTATAATACCCTTTCACACACTCACTACCTGGGATATGCAGTATTGTTGACTCGTATCAGAGTAATTCACATTGAGCCTTGTACATGGTACCGTCCCGGGTCACTACCTTTCACACCAGACACGAGCAGTCCCAGGTCAGCCAGTCATTTACAGTATCTGTGGCGTGTTTCCTAATTGAGTGCAGAACTGATGGTTTTTTATAGGCCAACCAGGAAGTTAGCTCCTCCATGGGTTCCCTCGCCAAAACACAAATGTTTTTTCCCCATTGGGTTTAGGATTGTTGCAGAAAATAAAATCTGTGGTAAACAATGGCGTATGATATTCACGTTCAACGTTCAACGAGATAATCTTCACAAATACACACCACTTTTAAGATTTTTGAAGCATAAATGCAATCGATATATATTTTTTGAGGGACATGAAAGCTTCAAAATTCACAAGTGGGATGTTTACCAATGTATTTTATCTTGTAGAACAAAAGGTGTCACATCTCTTAAGCTTGTGTTAACCACAGACCTTATTTCATGGATCTAATCAAAACCCAACGGGACAAATCCATAAGAGTTTTGGTGAAAGAACCCATGGTAATACACTTCTAGGTTTTAGGACTCAAAACCGAGGCACTCCATAACACCATTAAAAAGGGACATTCCCTAACTTCACGATCTCTGTTTCTTGGAGTTGAGGTGAATCATTCTGCTGGTTTGCTTCTCTGCTGCAAGTCACAAATGCTATATTTGCTTGTTTTGGGGATTTTTTTGTTGCGAATGCTATTCGTCCACTTCCATAAACAACTGGAACAATCAGCCGAAGAGGCATGATCTTCAACGTGGGTCTACTGCTAACGTTTCACACCGAAGCCAAGCAGATCGATGCAGGTCCAACACTGATCTGTATCAGGGTCGAAATGCAGTGGCAAGTTACTTTCAGATCCACGGTCTTCCCTGGTCTGACCTGGGTTTCTGCATTGGTGTATAAGGAGTATACACATCCCATCAGCCACCACTGGCCCTGTCTGTCATGTGATGTCAGCCGTGGGTCCTGGAGGCTGGTAAACATATTGGAGACTAATGTAGCATCAACAGCTCCAGGGAGAGTCAGGTTGTTCCCCTGGGGCTTAACTCTGCCAAAAACCACGCAGAGCCATCCAGGCTAATCTTCTCATGTCACTGCCAGATTCAGGGCAATTGAAGCAGCACTTAGAGAAAATGTGAGCAATCCAGAACGCCTGGGAGGCCACTTTAAACCAGAGTCAGCGGTCACGCCTGGGTAACCTTCACTATTAACACACGACTGCACACACACACACACACACACACACACACACACACACATATATGAACCCCACTTGACACAATGATATAATAACAGGTGAGAACAACAACTGCAGATGTTTCAAGTGCAGCCTGTGTGGTTCTGGCTAAAAATAGCCAGCGTTTTGGATTTGGTACACAAAAAATAGGCTTACATTTAGAAAAAAAATGTTTTCCTTTCCTTAATCTTTGGGATGACACATTTCCAACAGTCTTGCTGTCAAAGCAAACAAAAAATTAAATAATTCAACCAAAGCTCTGGTGCTCTGCCAACAAAACACAAATAGCTTGTAGTCAAAGAATATGATAGGGCTTTTAAAGGGCCAATCAATAGTCCACATGTAAACAGAAGGAAAGCAAGCCCCTGCCACCACTCACAGTCAAAACACAGACAGATATTTTTCATTCTCAAATTGATGAATGATAATAAAGCTCTATTTTGATCTTCCATGACTTATGATGTGGTGTAATACTATCCATAAGTCAAACTCTCTGGGAGTGAATTATTCAATTTAACATCTGTTGTCCCTGTACCATATATCAGTATATTGTGTGTTACTCTGCACAATCTCTGCATAAATGCCATCAATCATACATATTACATACCTGTTATTTGAAATTATATATGATCAAAACATACATTTATATTTTATTTGAACATAGATATGTGATCAAATAAACTCCAGATTGGGCCTTCAACACGGTAGTAACAAGGTAGCTAATACGTAAGAGGCCACATAGTAAAGTGGTACTAATAATGATATCAGCCACGCTGATAACTACTGCCATAAAAACTTTATTATAAACATGCTGCATGACCAGCATAGTGAGAAATGAGAAGATCCCTACATCCTATCTTGAATGACGCTGAGGACATTAACCAGTCCACAGACTCTGATGTAGCTCTCTACTGTACTATTAAAATAGGGTGAGCAGTGATGTAGGAACCTGGAGTTACAGTAAAGGAGGCTGTGTGTGAATATCCAGGGATTCATTAAGCCAGGAGACCAGAGTAACAGCTGAATTATCTTTTTCATATGGCTTCATTATGATTCATAAACATGAACAGTTTTGACCTTAAAATAATCTACCAGTATTTTTTACCCGAGCAATGCTGAATAAGCAGAAGCATTCTCCTGGTAGCCTAGATGTGAGACACAGTGAGTTAGCATCTTGAAATCTACTGTCTAGAGTTGAAAATCTACTGTTTAGAGTAAGTCTTGGCTCTGGTCAGCAGTTTAACAGTATATGTTTAATGGTATGGGACCTATTCAAAATATATTTCAAGATCATTGGTATAGTGCACTGTCACTATGGTGGACCAAGACTGTAGAGTGATGCATCCAGACTGAGGCCTCTAGCAGGCCTGGGCTGTATGGGGCCTTATGGGGACGTGATGGTATAATGTTTTGTTCCAGAATAATGCTGGTGGCGATAGGCACATGGCTAATCTGCATATGTGAAGGTCAGGGCTCTCCTGTGGAGATGGGGCCATAATGGGCTCCCTGCCAGAAAAGTTAAGGCCATATCACAGGCTACAAGAAACCACTACAGTTTGAAGCACCAATCCACACCTAGAGAATACTAAATACCCCTTTACTCCGAGCTCTATTACCATTATAAAAAGAGGTAGCAGAAGGTCTGGATCAACTTAAAGAATGACACCTTAATTTACCTAAAAGTGATAATGAGCATTTGTGAACAAATCAACTAATACTAAATTGAGTTCTCAAATAAGGAAATAGGAAATAGGTGACAGGTCCTGCTACATATTTTAGATGACCTAAAACCTGACTTGGTGTTATTAATGTTCCACCATGCTGCAGGACAGAGGCCTGGACCAGACGATTCCCCCACAGCTAGCCTGCTACTGTTAGCTTAGCATAGCAAGCTAAAAACGGACAAGTCACCTTGGACAGGGAATCCAAACACGAACTTTGGCTAGCTGACGTTACCTCTTGTGACCATTGCATAATGTTGCCTGTGTGTCTAAAGAGTTCCGTGTGAAAGGTTTATCTACCAGTTCGTTGAATTCAACCACGGAATGCGGAGCTATTTGCGCAAATGACGTCTAACCACAGAGGGAATGTACAAATATGAGCTAGCTCGCCGGCTAACGTTAGCCAGCTAGTTAAGCTAGCGCTAACTGGGTGATATAACGTT
>OMKK01033055.1:0-16292 GCA_900302305.1 Polymixia japonica | reverse complement strand
GAGGGTAGACAGGACAGAGGACGGTCTGAATATCAGGTAGCAGCTCGACGTTAGACACAGCCAAACAACTCCTTTCTAGAAGGACAACATAGGCATCGCTCTTTCTCGTTTCGACCTGTCTTTGTGCTTGCGTCCCTCTGACTGACTGTTCAGACAAGACCAATGTCTTCTCTTCCAGGTTTCTAACTATTACGGACGGAAAAGAGGCGGCGAATGTGACAGCAGACGCTGTTGGACTAGTTTAGCTTTGCCTATTTACCTGGGGGCAGGTTTGTTTTATTTCTGAGATGCATTAGACATCCATATTATTGGATGTTGGGCTCAACAGTGCGAGATTGGCTCACTTTAGTTATAGATACGTTGTCGGTAGCTATTCCATCCATAAATGTGTAATGTTATACTCTAATGTTCTCGCGGTTATGTAAGGAAATCAGAGAAAATCCTTAGATGTGTTGTTCAAGCGTGTAGAATATAATGATGTCATCCTAAAATGCGTTTAAATGTATGCCCAAGGCGTAAAACCGCCCACGTAACCCCCGTCAACCACCGTCAACCACCTACTGTATGTTTACTTGGCTTCTGCACACAAGTGTGAAAAACACCATCAATTGGATTATCTCAGTGTAATGCCCCGGCCCATTAGACGAGAAGCCCCACTGGTTTTCATTCCAGCCCTACCTCCGCCGGGCAGAGGGACAACCCCTGCGGACGAGCACCAAATGCAGCCCACCCGCTGGGCCAGACGACAGGGAGCAGCCGAGACGCGGCACCCTGGCCAGAGGCTTGCCAGCAGGGGCGCTGGGCCCGGCTGAGGCAGCCTCTCTGTTTGGATGTCCGTCTGGGTGATAAGCGCCACAGACTCCACTCACCCCCGAGGGCTCACAGCAGGAAGTGGATAGAGAGACCAGCCGCTCCTCTACGCGGGGGGGCCGGCGACTACAAATCCCTGCGTAAGGAAAAAAAAAAGGAAAAAAAGGTTAAAAAAAATCCTAATGGATGTTGGGAGGATACAGGTTGGTTTGTGATCTCATATCAGATCACCTCCCTCTAATCTAAACATGGAAACACACCCTGACAGAGTGAAAGACACAAAGAAACAATCTATAAGTCAGATATACAAATATTTACAGTCCTCATATCATTATTAATAATATATTATCATAATATATGTATTATTGTTTATGTTGTATTCGAGTTAAAATGTTCATACAGTACTGCCCTCAACATAAGCAAGTTCCAAACTGATTTCACAGCTTTTGTGAGCATCACACAAACATCAGTGAGCGATTCCAGTATGTGAGTCGAGTGTTATCATTCAATGAACTAGTTAGACACAAACATATTGGTAATAAGGAAATGTAAAAATATGTTCTATTCATTCTATTCAACTATTCATTAACTGGCCAGTGGGGGTCATTGTATGTTTCAGTCAATGTTGCCATGGTTTCTATTGCCTCAGTATGCAGTGACTTGTGGCCCACACATGACAGTACTGGCTTTACGATATTGAAAAGCAAGAACAACACAGTAGGAGGAACGCTTGACTGCTCTTTCATGCATTTCCACAGGAAGAGAGGAAGTAGACAATTGTTTTCTTAATTATATACAGATGTATAATTATTTTTTTTGCAATGCTGTTCACTGTAAAAAAAAAACAACAACAAAAAAACAAAACAGACAACCTACAATATGACCTTATATTTGAGTTTGACAAAATAAACAAAAAAGCAGAGGACTCCCCAAGAGCACATATTAAGACTCAAATCAATACCTGCCAAGGTAAAGTGGCCCACAACATAAAATGTCCTTGCTGTTAGGCACAGACAGATAAATTATCTACAGGAAATCAAGATAATGACTTTCATTTACTCAATAAGCAGATATTAATTATCTGTCTGACAGATTAGGGGGCCAGACTTATCGAGAGTCCTAAGATAAATGGGTTTCTGATCAAGACGTAATGAAGACCTTTTAAGGTCCTCTAAGCAAGGAATTTACATATTTGTTTTTTTGTCCTTGCTATGACTATTACTGTAGTCTATATTTGAGCACCACACCCACACTCGCCGCCACCACCGCTGGCTTCTGTTTTCTTCAGGAAATGTGATCTTATCACAAATACGGTGCCTCTGCCGGCCCCCCTTGCAGGAAAGTAATGACATGATGAATTTGTGAAACAACCGCAGGGTGACTATGATGAATTTTGTGGTATCTCTCAGACTAATGGCTCTGTCAACAAGAACAACTCTCTAAAGACAAGCACAAATAGCCGAAGCAATAATGGTATTTGTGGTTTAATGCACAAAACACGAGCGGCGGTAGCTTAATTCGAGGCTGCAAATATCCCTCTGATGAGCGAGGTTAATCCAACATTGATTACCGAGGGTGAAGTTTTTCCAACACGCTCCGAAATGAAGCCTCCATCCCCCGACCGGCTCTCTTCAAAAGCGTATTTTGCCAGAGGGGGCCCGGCTGATTTGTGGCAGGCCGCGCATTTGGCCGTTGTCCAATCATTTAACCTACCGATAGCACCGTGATCTTGAAGACGCTCACGAGAACCGGTCATGCCCCAAAGCCTAGCTGAGGCGGTAGCGGGGCAGCAATCGGGTCACGGTACCGCAAGGCAAAGGAAATGGGCGGCGTCTACGCTATCTATTAACTGCCAAGGCATTCCTCAAATTGGCAAAGTCTTGGCGGGCGCTCAGTTCTTAAACACTCCTCCTGGCTATTAGGAGAGGTACACCGGGGGATTCTTCTGAAGCTGCAGAAGCTCAGACAAACACAGGTTGCCGACACGATTCTCAATATTTAAACCTGAGTGGAGGATAAGGTGCCGTGTGTGGGTGTGTTAGCGCGACCCTCTCAACGGTTTCCAGCAGTTAGATCTGTGGGAACGGTTTCCCTGATAAGCTCAGCTGTTAAAAATAATATTAAACAATTCTGAGTCACACAAAGACACATTGGACGATTACATGACTAAGTCCAGAACCTTATTTCTCTTTAGCTAGCTACTAAAGCACCACCGCTGTTCTATATTTACATGCAAGGCCTAGTCTAAAATACATTGTACATATTTCTTTTTTTTTTTTATTACCTGAGGTATAGTGATCTGTTCGTGTGAGGTGATTACAGTACAAGGACAGTACTTTATAGTGGTTCCTAATCAGCAGACCCTCACATCTTGACTCCCACAATTCAAGCGGTAACCTTGGCACTGCTGTCAGCGGCTCTAAATGTGAGACAGAGGTCCTAATTAATCGCTAACCAGTGCCCTTGTCAACTCAAACATGCACATAGGACCTGGGTGAAACAATGCACGCGCGCGCGTACACACAAACATTTTTCATGAGATAAAAGAAAAATCCCTACCGCAAAGGCTTTAACCATCTTGTCCGTGAAATTGGGAGCAACAACATGAACATGTAATTGAGAGCATGGCGGTTGTGTGTGGTTTCGAGTGTGCATTTCTGTGTCTGTGTGTACGTGTATGTAAGTAATGGGCAGACCATGGAAGTGATGCGTGGGTTTTTGTGTGTCTGCCCGGTTACCTCGGTAATACGCCTGTAGGGCGAGTGCCTGACCACATACCAATCAGTTGCCTAGGTAATGTGTATAATTGATCGAAGCCTCATTCAGATTCAGTGGAATAGAACATGCAAATTGTCCTTGCCCAGTCATAATGAGGGCCCTTTTTAATGTCGCAATGAGTAATTTCACTGCTAATTTTGCTAACTGAGGCTAGCGCTCTGTGTTGACATTGAAGTTGGATGCGAGCATCAACCCTATGCAAAAAATAACAGGTTATTAGTTTATCTACACTGACTGAAGCCACGGCCACACTAATAAAAAATCCACACAAGTGTTTTAGCGCCGTTTCAGAAATAATCTCCGTCCATACTAACACGCTTGAAAACTCATATCACATGACCATTGACATACACTGGGCATACGCGTGCCGGTGTAAACAGGAAGCAGGAAGTCTACTCTGCGGTTGGTTGCTTAGTTGCAGAAAATACTACGGAGGAAGAACAGCAATGGCGAAAAGTAAGACCAGAGATTTCTTTGCTTGGCCCGACAACGAGGTGGAACTGTTACCGAAAGCAACACATCAGTATAAGGCAGTCAATGATGACCGATGACGATGTCGTTTGTTTTCTTCCGGAAACGGGTCACGTGATAGGGGCGTGACGATTCAGGGAAGGACACGTCCTGAATGATAAGGCCCAGTCGGGAAGCAAACGTAGGTGTCTGCGTCGTCATTTAGTGTGGACGCTATGCGTAAACGTTACGTGTTTTAAAATGAAAACGTATTGGTGTGGATGTAGCCTGAGTGAATATGCCACATGCATTTACCCCCATAGCAGCTGGCTGAACACTCGCAACGCTCATAATCCATATTTTATTTGGTAGAGGTTGATGCTTTTCAATGAGCCATTGATTGTCTGTGTCAATGGCTGCTGGAGAGGTTATTGTTGGCTCCATTGAGGGCTACTAACTGCTTATACCCTCCATCACCAGCATGCTTACTATGTCAAAATCAAGAGCACTTGATCCACTGCTCTCCTCAAGGAAATATTCACATCTGAACGCAGGGACAGAGAGAGTACACATCATTTTGATGGCAATCTCTTTATTCATCCACACTGAGATGATAACCATTTAAATGTTTAAAGTGTAACTACACCCCCAGGTCTGAGCCTAGCTGATTTAAAACAGCAGATGGAGTGTTGAGTCATCTTCAACCCATGAAATGGATTGAAAATTTGGTGTCAATGTCAATATAACACCAGTCATATAATTTAGTTTACAGCTCAAAAAACACATATACAGTGTGTACAGTACCTCTTTAATGTTCGCATTTATAATGACATCTATTTGGTATTAATAACTACTGAAAATGGTAAACAGTTTCCTGTAAGTTATTGAAAGAGGGTCGTCTTTGGCAAAGTTTTGCTAAGTGAGCATCACAACATCTTTAGTAGTCCTGTCATTCCCGAAACTATAATGAATGAATTAACAAATGAAAGAGGATTTGCTTGTCTTGGGCTCTTCCTCAGAGGAAAGTTAATTTCCATTCAATATGCTAAACTGCTTAGAACCCAGGATCTTATCCAGGCGCCAAACCTTTCATGGCGAACACAGTGGTCTGCCCTGCGACCCTTTGACCAATCTTTAATCCTCCAGGATCCTGTGGTCAATACCTTAAGATTGATTCACCTCTCGAGTCAAATAAACTATTAAATCCATTAGCGGGACGGCTCAGGCTTACTTTACATTTTGATTATAATCAATTACTACCCTGATTCAGTAGTTCCGTCCAAACGTTCAGGGCATACGCTGTAGACGGAGCGGTGTTACAAAGTGAAATGTGACCATAGCATAAAGTTATCATTTAGTTATTATTTTAGGGCCTGCATTTATGTTTTTTTCCTCAGCAACCTCTAGGCGTTGATCATTATCTCGTTGGAATACGAAGTAGAGAATGAAATTCTCGGGCCTCTAATGACAAAGATTTATAGGCGGTCGTAGCGGCGTATTTATCAGGGGTTTATTTACGGGGAGATTCTCTGCGATGAGCGTAGATGATGTGTGGGGAGTGGAGGCACGGCACATGAATCAGTCCGAGCGACAGAGCCGGGCTCGTCCACCAAGGACAAAAAGAGCATAATGGCAAACCGGAGGCAAGGAAACTACAGTGGGGTCTTGTCAAGTCACGAGCAGAGGATAGCATAACTTTGCAAAGTACATATTAGCATTGAAAAGGCAGTGAAAACTTCCAAGTAGATCGTCCATGTAATCGACATACAACCCATTCTGCTTCGACTCTGTACTGAAAAATACTCATTGTAAATTCAAGAACTATTTATGTGTCGCAACTTTAATCTTGGAATTTCTAATGATGTCACTCAGCTTTGACTCATTTCTACTGTATTTCATCCAATATTTACCATCATAATCCAACTAAGAAACTAAGTATGTCACGCTACAAAAACACCGATATAATATGCAAGAAATGCCGCATTTCCATTGTGGGCTCTTTGAACACACATGATGCGTAGACGTGTTGTGACTGTATACCCTTTAACCAAAGCACTGCTAGCAACACGCACACAGTCAAAGAATGATGCCCGCGCTGACCTCATACGAACGGGAGAGAAGTCATGAATCACGATGACTAAACTAAAGATTAGCGTCGCTAATCTAAGATGACGACAGACAAACGGTCAGTTGTTACAGTAATAACGGCTTTTTTGGTGTGGCGCGTAGGGGCTGCGGCAGAAAAGACCTCTCCCTGCTGTGTTTTACAGGACTAATGAATCAATAGAAGGCACTTAAAGGACCTCAGTATGCACAGAACATTGCCACTAAGGGCAGAGGGCCTCAGTTATTGGTCTCAGTAAGGGACTGGCTAAGATATTATACCCTGAGGCGGTAGCGACGTCAAAGATTAATGGTTGACAGTGATTCTGAAGGTGGTGGTGCTGGATTGGTGGAGATGATTGTCAACATTGATTAGACGTGCACTTTTAATTACGGTGACCCGACTGTACCGTCAGATTTTTGTACTGGTTTAGTCATGAAAACAACCAGAAATGTTCTGCAGTGTCGAGGAGACACTTTTCAAACCTCAATCCTTTAAAAGAAACACCCCAAGCAATGTGACTTGGAGATATGGAATATATGTAAATGTTAGTAAATATATGTTAAAAATACATTTCTGCTGTCAAATACCCAGACATTGTAGAGTACTGTCAGACATTGAGATTGAAATGAGAGTGAAATTACCATGCTATCATCCATGTAGGACATTTCTTGGGGCCACGTAGGACTTTCTATAATTACTGCCATTCTGAAATGAATTGATATGAAAACAGTCAGGCATTTCTGCTTTTTTCCTTGTATACTTGCTTCTTGCGACATTGTTACGTCTCAGTCTAAGAGTTTCGGTTAAAAATAGCACGGTAAGCTTTCTCCAGAGTCTGCTGTCTGTCTCCTGCATATTCAGGGTTGCAGAATCTCTGGTAATCCCTGAATTAAAATGATTCCCTATGATGGCTGGTGATGCTAGTGAACAAACCTTTGTAAGGACGGCATTTAAACCTTTATATGCCGCTGTATGAGCGGAGGCAGAGAGAGAGAGGGAGCGAGCGAGCGAAAGAGCGAGAGAGAAGAGAGAGAGACATAAAGGGGGAGAGAGAGGGCTTGAAAATGAGAGAGAGGAAGAGAGAGAGAGAGAGAGCTTGGGACGGAGAGATGGACAGCGGGGGAGAGAGAGAGATAAAGAGAAAAAGAGAGAGAGAGGTGGAGAGAGCTTTAACACTGACGTCCTTTTTAGACACACTTTTAATTCCACCGCAGGAATATCAGCAATATTTAACTGGAAATGTCACAGAATGTCAAGTCGGAAAATGTCACTGGGGAGGGACTGGAGGGTGACCCCAAACTTCCCCTTTAAGATGAAATAAATACGGCTCTGTGGTATTGTAAGGAGAGGATACTTTCAGGGCACGATTTCTCCGTTTTATGGCGCTATTCATTTTCATAGCAACAGAGGGGAGAAAAGGCGGAAGATGGGCCAGGGAGAGATAAATTAAGTCATCAATCGCGGCGGAGCGGGGGGACGCAGGCGAGGCTGACGTCTACCCTGTCGTTCTGAGCGGCCGTTGGGTAATTGTTGACTTGCACCACCACCGCACTGCCGACTCCAGCTCTCTCCCCCTGTGTGATTGGTCTTGTGAATACTAATAGGAGTGGTAAACAGTTTCTTAAATGATCTATGCGTGAGAGATTTGCGTATGAAAGCGCGCATTAAGGGGTGAGTCAGTCGCTACGCCATTCATTCTAGTTTCCATTCGACGTCGAAGTCTTTCTTCGATAGGTGGCAGATACTTTTGATTTAACCCACTCATCACAGTCACATACGTTTCGTTTATCGAAGAAACCAATTTGTGATAAGTTTATCTCGACACTGTGGTGGAACAGCATTTCGGTACGGCAGATTTCTACTATGACTGGTGCCGTGACTGGAGAATTTTCAGCCAATGGTTGCGAGCGAGGGCGGGGCCGCAAACATTCAAACAAGCTCCGCCCAGCAACAAGCCCATCCTTCCGCAATGACGACGCAAGAATGTGATGTACGTCTCACCCCCTGCTGCCCTGTGCGTCATCAACACGAGAAGGCGCGCGAACGCAGTATACGGATGCAGAAACAGACGCGCGCATGCACACACACACAAAGGGACAGACACGCGCACACGGTGTATACACTGTTGGACACAATGTTGGGGTATTTGTGTTGATATTTGAACTGCTGCAACAGGAAGTTCCTGGAATGACTAAAAACAGCCCTCCGGCTGGATGGTCTTGAGAATTGGGCGGCACCATTAGGTATCTAAATGTACCAAAGTGTGGGACACACGGAAACATGAAACAGTTCTAATCCAAAATCAATAAGGCTGGAGACAGAGCAAATATAAAAGGAACAGGCAGTTCAGAACATAGGCAGAGAGATCTTTATTTTCTGGTTTTTTTTTTTATTACTTTCAGCTGCACCAGGGTAAATTTACCAAGGTCAAAAATGATCCACTTATGCCCTATCAAGACATTAGCCAGGAGTGCTAGGTGTCAGATTAGATATGCTTTCTCTTTGCTGCAGTGCATCAGAACATCTCTTTCCCCCGTCTCTTCCTCTCTCTCTCTCTGCCAGACCAGAGGACATCGACGCTATATCTCCCTTTAGATATCTACCCCAGTGCTTTTAACATTAAGGAAATCAATATTAACAAGATTGAGTCCATTCACTGCTGAGTTTTATAGTTTCCAATAATGGACCTAATGCAGATCATTACCAACGGGGGCAATCAAGTTATGCCCTGGTCTGGCAAGGACTTTGCCAGCAAACACGCAGATTTATCAAACTCACCCCAGCAAGAGATCTTACATGAAGCTTGGCAACAGCAAGCTAACGTTGAAGAGGAATTCATTAAGGTTGAGGGTTCACCTTGCACATGGAACTCCAGACTGTCACAGAGCCGTTGCCATATCTCAGAGATAATGTGGATTCTGCAGTATATTTAGGTTTTACAGTATGTAAATCCATAAACAAAATCATTGGGCTGAAAATGAATGTTGACACCGTCTCTAACCAAGACATTTGTGCGCAATTTCGTTGAATGTGTCAAAAACTAAAGATTAGGCTTGTTAACAGTCATTATTTGTCTTCCTAGAATTGCCATGATTTGACATTTCTGTCTCAAAAGGGTACGAATTAATAAATAGGCCACGCGTGCTTCGTGAATTTTATATATTTATCACGAGCACGTAACTTTTTAACCGACCTTAGACACTTTTTTGATGTCGATAAGAAAAACACTTAATTAAACCCGCTGCTCTTGATTTAAAACTCTTTGCCCACTTAAGGTCACCAATTCAAAGGGAAATCAAGTTTAAACAGACAAAAGCTTTCGCACCAGCAGAAATTCTGAAGTGGCAGACCAAGGGTCGTGACAGATATGGGGTGACACTCAAAAGACTTTTTTTTTTTTAGCGCGACACACTAAAGTACCTTTTCTATTGTCAGATAATTATATTAAAGGTGCATTATTTCAAGGTCCCGGTCCTTTAAATGTGATAAAGAGTAATCTGCTGTCTGAGGGAGCTAGCTGTGTGTTCCATTTTGAGGTCAGCCTGTCCCTATGCCTTTGTCTAAGTCCTCCCATCAGCCCCAAGTGCTCATGGGAACAAAAGAAAAAAAACAAAAAAAAAAACAAGATATGACACTCTGAAGGCCCACAACACCTAACTGACATCAAACTGATCACCTCCTGCATGCTGAAGGCGCCAAACAATTGCTCTTTTAACTGCCATTCCCAATAGCATTTGTTGCCAAGTAGGTGGTCTCCAGTTGCCACTGGGAAGCGTGGGATGCAGTGCTTTATGTAATCGGCAAACAAATATGTTATGCAAAGCTCTTTTGATGAAGTTACTGCTGACACGAAGGCGTACAGTGGCTGGAACCTTGAATTTAAAGAAAGAAACGATGATCGCTGATACCTGATGTGTATAGCTTCACAGAATATGTACAGTTGCTTCTTGAAAGCCACCCACATCCAGTGGCCATAATATGCTTTGGCAGCAACACGACAGTATTCATTCAGATAACTCTTCTTGCTTCGACTTCTCAAACGACTTAGATTTTGGGTCACAGACGGGGAAAGACTTACACAGCCTGACCTGATACTTAAGAATTATCCGATATTTTAGCGCGCTGCCTCGTTCAGGAATAGCATTAGTTCGACTGAAAATATTTTATAACCTAACCCTTTGGTCACAGACTGTACATTGGGAATGCAAAATACATCCACATAGGGATTAACTTTAACTACCATGCAGTAGATGACTGAACTTCTCTCTACTCAAATCATTAAGAGTTTTAACCAATCAGTCATTTTGCCTCCGTGGGAATTTGGGTGTAAGTCTATTCCAAATACCTGGCCATTAAACCCAGTGGGCGTCCTCTAGACACAAGCACTTCCGTGGCCTGGAAAAAACAGACTGGCTTGCTGCTTTGCGACTTGGAGTCTGTCTACATCTAATCCATCTTCTCCGGGCTGAGTAATGTCAGGGCACTGTTACATCATTTCCAGAGGAGTATGAAATGCCAGAGATGTTCCTGACCATGTGCACGCCATCCCAGTTCCCCCTTCCATCAGACCCGCTGTCCCCAGGCTCTAGTGGTCCTACATGGGCCGAGAGAACAGGCATTAACCTTTGAGGATGGGGCTTTTTTATATATCTGTTTTCAAGGAGGAAAGGAAAATAGGGCATCTGCTGCTATTGATTTTTCCCATGTCTGCTCGGAGTCTGTGGCCGAGTCTTGACAGTGTCATATTTTCTGGCTCCCTCTCAAAACTTCATTGCAGATCGGTCTTTTTTTTATTTTTTTTTATTTTTATTTTTTTTATGCCATAGGGAGTTATTAAGTGTTGTACTTTTGAGAAATCACAATATGTACTTTTACTTTCTCCTTGGCGCTCTTATCGCATTGCTTTCTCCTCTTTCTGGTCATAAAGGCAGAGCAACAAACAATTAGCCACTCTGACAGTATAGATTTAGCTTTTATTATGTTAAATTGTGCTGCATTTTGACATCGTACTAAAACTAGAATGTTGTTATGCACTGCATTCATTTGACTGATGCGCCAGTAATTTCCTCTTTAATGATGGCATTGTCCTCACTTCTCTCCATGGACGTTAACTTTTATTGCGTAATAGCTTGGCTTTGACGCTACACTAAGTTTGACTTTATGGTTCTTCATAAACATTGACCACGCTTTCACATTATACCAGACATTTTTAAAGTGTAAAGTAAAACAAAGTCCTTGAAATTGCCCATACTGAGATCCATGGCTGTGATAAGGGTGATTGGGTCCAGACATTTCAGATATGTGAAACTTAGTAAAATCCTTGGGAATGGAATGGCTGTACTTATTGAGGCCCCTTGTTTCACCACTGGCAATATAGGTACAGCAAGTCATTTATAACACTAGAAATGAGGCGCACAACCTTTTCTGCAGCTCAAACTGTATGTACCCTGCACTGTTCATGAATCAGCACATTTTGCTTAGAGTAGAAATTGCCGGAATTTTGCACATTTCTTCAAGAACAAACCAGAAATCGGTCCTCTTGTTTCAAGCGAGGCACATTCTCACACATTATTTAAGAAACCAAAAAAACCCCCAATAAGCTTCCAAGTTACAGCAGTTTTATTATCCAAAAAAAGCAAAAAACGACAAGAGGGAATAATCAACGTTGAAACCGAATGTTCTTCAAATGCAACGCGATTAAGATCTGACGTCCGTCCTGATGGATGAGACTGGGTGGCTCAAGTTTCAAACAGCTGTCTTCTCAAACGTCTAAGTGCTCCCACTACCTACTACGATGTGTACGCTCATTTCAGCAACAGCTTTCAAAGATAGATTGTTTCCTTTGCGTTCGCTCCCCCAATCACGAGGCTACCACTTAATGCGAGTCGTTCAAAACTGGCCAAAAAAAAAAAAGGCGCACGGTGTCTCAGTTTTGCCTTTGTTGTCATCATCGCTCGCAAAGATGGTCGCCTTCAAACTGTTTGTTGTTCCGGCTTTGGTTGTTTCCTGTGAAGTCTGCCACAGCTCAGTTTCCAAAATCTCATTCTACCTCCAATCTGCAATTCAAATAAGAATATGCAGAGCAGGCCAGATGGTGTATCCCAGCCTGCTATTCCCCAGCTCTTCAATGAGCCATTTCTGTGCATATTCTTCAGCACTCCCTTTAACAAATACTTTCAAAATATTTACAAATCTCAAGCTGTCTCAGATGAACTGATTTGCACATTTATTGAATTAATTCATAATTAAAGGACTAAGGTAAACTCCTTGTTTTGCTCGTATAGTTCCTGTCCTATGGTGATGCTGCATTTGGAAACCTAGAAAAATATTTTTATTTTTATTTGTTTTGATATTACAATAAGCAGTGAGGCAAACACTGTCAGTTTTGCTTGATCTCCCCAACAGTAGAAACACCAGGAAGCCCATCTCCACCAGACTTCTAATATTCCAAACATGTTGACTTTGCCCTTGTCTGCTTGTTTGCATGTAATGTGCCAAATCAGTCATAAAAATCTGTCAATCGCAAGTCCACAAACCCACCCAAAAAAAAAACAGGCCAGGCATTCAATCTCTCATCCCCGAATGTTAAAGCAACTTTTGTCTGCCAACCTTTGGCATTCACGGAACCGAGAAAGGAGCAGGAAATCGCGATTTGCATCCCCTCGAACCTGTCAAGTCAACCCCTCGCCGACAAATGAGCGCTGTCAGGACCTGACATGACGGGTGCTCTTGCGCACACATGGCAAAGTGTGTCAGGAACTCATCTCCCCACCTGTCCCTCAACGACGCCACGGGGTGCCATCCTGCTTTTCACACGCCATCGGTGATGAGAGGGGGGGGCTCGGGTCCCCTTTCCCCTTTCATCCCCGAAAATAGACCCCGGTCCTGCGCCCTTCTTGGCAGAAGTGACTGTTCCTAGTAATGACACATTGTCAGAACGCTATATAAGTAGCAATTTGCCCAGGTATCTCCATTCCAATTTTTAAATACCTTGCTCCTGCAAGCGAGACATGATCCCTCTAAATTTAGATCAAATCCCATTAAGCTTGAAAACATTACTGACACACTGTTGGAGGGTGTGGAGTAAGTCTCATACAGGATGTACGCGTGCGAGGATCTTCTCCAACTGCACTTTATTTTCTTTATTTTCTTTTATAGTTGTGGTCTGCCATGCTATGTTAGTCACAGCTCAGTGTAAAATTTATTCAGCTCACTCTCTACTGTTAGAAATGACTGTGGCAGAAGGTCTTAACTGTAGAGCGCATGTTTCAGGTTATCTTGCTACAATATAGTGTTTGGTAGTGGCAATGTTATGTTTTTATGCAAAAATGATGACAGGGAAGCTACGTTTTATCACTGAGAGTACAAATTTGCTAATTCACCGTCCTCTGAAACAAATTTTTGAATGTATTTAGTACTCTCAAGTGGAATAAACAGTGTAATTCAGATGTACTTTCATCATAATTTGTTGAGTGTCAAATCAATATTGTCTATGGCACTGTATCTTGATGTTGTTCCTTTATGGCTGTGGGTAAATATTCTGTGACCTCTTCAATATCTGTGAAGAACACAACAACCCAACACTGGGTTTAAAGGCACAATCCACAAATGGTTTTAAAGTGCTGCCCTGTTCTGGCCAAGCGAGGGATTGCAACAACATTGTTGTGTTGGTTTGCATGTCGCAAGTTCCCTGTGTTTGAGGGTCTTTGAAAACAATTATATCAGGTGAAAAACAGCCACATCACACTGTTTACAAAACAAACAGAAGTGGGGCAATGTGACCAATCACGGATTGTGCCTTTAATCTCTGACCTAAGAAGCTTTTCACACTGATCTTTACCTGTTTGTGTTGTGGCTTGACAGCTCTTCACTAAGAGCGTTACTGTGATGCCACTAGGGCACAAGCTGTGAAAAAGCACAGTGAATATAAATAACAGTGGCATTCTCAGTAAAATAACATCATGCGACATCAAGACTGTAAACCCATCATTAGTCGAGGGTAATTGACATCCATTATGAAATCAAGAAAAAACACGTACTTCTACTTTCAAAGTGAAAAAAACCCTGCAAGTAAACTTGAATGTAGTGAATAGCTTGCGTGTCCATGCAATTACAGAAGACGATGAGAGCCATTGCCTACTTGTTTCCTTCGTGTCCGCCATCAAAATTGCAGATACAAGGCGACTGCTCACTACTGTAACACTAGTGAGCCTAAGATCCTCGATAAAAGAGCACAGATTGAGAAACAACTTGGGTGTGTTTCGTAGAAATAGGACATGTGTACCACTGCGTCGTGTGAGCGCTGTGAGACTGTGTGCAGTCTACAGGCTCGTACTTAGCTCTCCCCTCCTCTTCCCAGATAACGTGATGGCACTCGAGGGCCTTTCTCGTTCATATCATTGCTGCCCTCTGCAGTTCTACCCCCATTTGTTTCTTAATGAAGATGACACGGCCAAATGAGTTGATAAGGATATAATAGTCTGCTTTATGACAATGCAGGATTTCTAAATCAAACCGACTTTACGTGTTTAACACGTTTTTGCCAAGAGTGTAACAGGGATTATTTCATTTTATAAATATAATAACATAAGGGATATAGCTATTTACACTATTTCATTGGCAACATATCAGCTTAATAACAACTCAACTACTGAACACAAAACCAAGGGTTTCATTGAAACTCATATATATAAACAGACAGCAGAATATCATTCAGAGTTAAGTTTTGTATATAATAATAAATATACCAACATTACAAACAGTAGAATATAAATAAGAAATACTTTATTAATCCCAAGGGAAATTTAAGTGTCACAACAGCACTATCCAGCACACATCACACATAACAATAGAATAAAATAAAATACACAGTTAAATAATAAATGGTTGTTATTATACATTGTGCAGTAATTATATACGTAGTTTATAATAAAATGAGTAGTGAGATATATAAAGAATAAGTATTATCCATTGTGCAATATATACATAGTATATAATGAAATATGATAAAAAATAAAACAAGAGTAGAATTATTATTATTATTATTATTATTATTATTATTATTATTATTATTATTATACGGTGTGCAATGTGCAATAGAAACATTGTTATTATTATACCTTGTGCAGAACAATAATAATAATAGTTATATAGTGCAATTCTTATCAGCTATTTCTGAGAAGGGGGAAAGCCTAGGGCAGAGAGTGTCAACATAATCCCATGTTGTGGCAGAGACGAGAGGAGGTGTAAAGTTTGATGGCCGCCGGCAGAAATGACCTTTTGTGTCGCTCGGTGGAACATTATCATTACATACATACATTATACATATATACATACATATCATTCACAGTTCAGTTTTGTATACAATAGATACACCAACATTACAAACAGCAGACTATCATTCAGTTTTGTCCTGCTGAAGGAGGCTTTCACATCAGGGACTCGGGCCCGGACCCGAGTACACTTGTCCCCAAAGTCCTGTTCATTTGATTAGTGTGAACACCGTTTAGTGTACCGTACCCGGGCACGGATCAACGAACCGGTCCACTTGAAAAGGTGGTCTTGAGTACGGTTCGCATCAGGTGTGAAAACTAACTGTACCAAAACATGGAAGTGGAGTGCTATTTAGAATGTGACGTCATAACGATTTGACTGTCCCGTTTACACATGGCCGCGATCCCTCTGGTCAACTGGAGAAATGAAATGAAATTTGGGCAGACAAAAAACATATAATCACAACTGGACATTACATACAAAAATGCAGAGATTTATGGAACAATTCGAGAGTATTTACATGGACTTGGGATCTTGCACTGGAGCAAGTGTTGCGCAATTGATGATGCAAGTGCACTCTTCTTCTTCTTCTTTGTGTTTATCGGCAGATGGCAAACCAACTAGGTGCATAATGCCACCCACTGTATCGGAGTGCGTAGCTACGCAACTGTACAGGGGTACGGAACAACATTACTAATGTGAAAGCTGAGTGGCGGGGGAGTGGAGTCGGGGGGTTCAATCGGTACTCAGGCACGGTACGAAGCAATCGCGCCTAATATGAAAACGACTTTAAAATGTCTCTGGGACAAAAGGGCCGTCCTCCTCCTTAATACACTGAAGCACAGATTCACAGTTGCACACTTGTGGTGTCGTG